>NCKU01003345.1:0-15427 GCA_003675995.1 Dinothrombium tinctorium | reverse complement strand
ACTTATATATAGTTTTTACTGATAGTCGACGTAAGATAACTAAGGTAAATAATGAAATAATTTTCACTTTTGTAACATAAATCACATCATATATTTTGATCAATTTCGAGCATATAAATTTCTTTCTCTAGTTTTGATGTTTTTGCATCACAGCGAAGTATGCTTTCAAAAGTAAAATGTAATAAAGTGATCAAGAAAGTTGATTTTTAGATATTTTTAAAATAATCGCGACAAACTTTGAGATAAACAAGTAAACTCGTTGCAATTGTTACTTTAAGTCGAATAAAAATATTTTAACTAAATTATTTCTAAGGAATGATTGAAAATTGAAAAATAAATATTTTATGGAACGTAATTCAGCATATAGTTTATAAATAAAATTATAAAATTCATTCGATGAAATAATTCGTATGAGTTCAATCGCAAAAAAAAACTTTTGTCATTAATCATCATTCTCCACCAACAGATGACTTTGGTGTAGAGAATGAATCAATTTTACTTCGACAATTTTTCAAAATTTTTATTTGTTATTCTGACCAAAATTTGAATTAAAATATTAAGCAAAATATAGTATAGTAAAATAAATAATTTTTAACCTTTTTTGCTTTAATTCCAATTTATTTTATTTATAAAAGAGAAATTTGAAGTTTTGAAAATAAATACGAAAATTTCATTTTTTATAAAGCGAAAAGAAGAGAAAAGAGTAAAAATGTAATTTGAATAAAAGTGTAGAACAATAGAATGAAACATAATTTTTCGTTATGAAAAGTGGTGAAAAAGCTGAAAAAACTAAATTTTATTTTTATATGTGAAGCTTGAAGCAAGCGAATTCTATATAAAGATCGTTCTAGAAGAAGTAAATAGAATATTTCGCCAATTGTTTCCATTGTTTGTTAATAAATATAAATATTCGAGAAAAGCAAATTGAAATTTGGGTTCAATTGAAATTGAAACTTCATTAATGGTAATGTATAACAAGTTGCATCCCAATGAGCAATTACATATAAAGGGCTTTTCATTAACATTTGAAATAATTTATACAAAGATATAAAATATTTGAATTAAAAACATTTGCTCTAATTTCTCTTGGCAGACCATTATACAAATTAATGCAGTGAGTCAAAGTGTTTTTTCACTCAATTTTATTCCAATACGATGAGTGTTAATTAAAAGACCGACTCGTGTGTCTTTAAGCGTCATAAAGTTTAGTAAACTACCATCGATTGATGGGTGTCTTAGGATTATTCTCTGTAACAATTTCATAAATTTAATATTTTTTTTCTAGCTTCAAGCAACTGTATATTTGATTGATTAAGTAAATCATTATGAGAAACATGATTTTTGTACTGAAAGAAGATATATTTTAAAATACGTTTTTGACACCTTTCGAGATTTTCTAATTGCATTTCTGAAAAAACAATTGAAGACATACGTAAGGCCAATTCTCTAATATTGAAATTGTTTAAAAACAGAAATCAATTTCTCATTTCACTTCTTATTCAAAACTCTTAAGTTCAAAATAGGCGTTCAGAAATCGCTAATCATTAATGAATTAATGAACATTACTTCCATTGAGATTTAAATTGTGACGTTTGTATCAAGTATTTAGGCCAAAAGAGGTCCTAAATTGAGGATTAAGTAAAAACGGCTTTTTTATTCTGAAAAATTTACATAAATCTAAAAATTTTATAAGTTTTTGAAATGTTTGTAACTTTCGATACTAACAAGAAACTATTTTGCAGAAAAAAAATATCATCAGCTTAATGTTTAGATTTTCTATCTTGTTTTCTTATTTATTATTGTTTTAGAATTTGTTTTGTCCTAGTTTACAAAATTCTTTTTCAAACACACAATAATCGATCTCAAAAATCTTGAGAAAACATTTGTGTTTGTGTCAAAATTTTACCTCATAAATTCAAAAATTTTATTTTATTTTAAAGTATGAATTTTCATTTAAAAATCAATTTTAAAAATTCGAATAACATTTTGAGCATCAGTAATTAATCAAATAAAATGCATATTTGCCATCATTTACTTGAATTTAAATTATTTTCTAAACAAGTAGAAAAATTAAACTTTTTTCTCAGCACAAATAAACAAAAGCGTTATCGCTATGAGTGAGAAAAAACGAAAAAGGTTTTGACGATCTTTGTAAATTTGTTTGTTATTAAAAAAATTGAGAAAAACCAAATAAAAAGTAAAGTGTTTAAAACAAAGTCGGTTGTGTCCTCGATTCAAGCGCATCAGTCTATAAACGTGCACAGAATGGTTATTTGCTGGATTTAATTGCTGTTGAATTCAATGTGAACACTTTTTGTTAGACATTTGCATTTGGTTTAAAGCTTCTCCCGATGTGAAATAATTCTGAACACTCAAACCGCGTTTTGTTTTGAAATTGTTTTTATTTCTCTCTCCGATTCACATCCAAAAAGCGCATCTGAAAATATTATTTAATTTAAATGAGTGAATTAAAAAAATTCAGGCAAAAATAAAAGAGGTTATACACTTTATAAATATAAGCGTGTGAGAGTGAACGCGTAAAGCGGGATGTTGTGGGATTTCGCTTCGTTACTCAATCAGGAAGTGTTTCATCGCTGCGGAATTGTGTCGTTTGTGTTTAGACTGTAAAAGAAGAAAGATTTTCAATTGAATTCACCTGCCTCCCTCTCTCTATCTCATCGAACTTCTCTTCAAACTTATTCACACTTCGTTTATCATTTTCGATTCTAAATTTTTCGTTTCCCGAAATTAATTTTGTTTCAATCGATTTGAAAAAAAATTGGTTCCTAATCTAGATCAGTTTTTTCTTTCAAAAGCGTGATTAAATTTTGCTATGTTTATCTCGAATTTAAATAAATTTATTTGCCAATTATTTATTTCTTGCCCAATGACAATCTAATTGAAAACTTAACCTTATTTTGGCTTTTTTTCTTCAATTCACGGTTATCTCTGAAATTTTATCTTAATTTTTACTTTCGACTTCGAAGCGAACAAAGAATGAATTTTAAAAAATTAATCTAATTCTGCCTGAGAACAGAATAAGTGATAATGTATTTTATATACATTCAAGTAGAGTATAAATTAGCAAGAAATCATTAGCTTAAATTTAAAAAATAAAATAAAATCTTTTTTCAACAATAATCAATTTCAATTTCATTGAATTTTTTCCGTTAAACTTGATGCAATTATTGTAAATAACTATTGTGGATACGCAAAGTTAAATACAGAAATCGATTAAAATGATAAAATAAAAAACTTACTATGCTAACTCTCAAACAATGAATGAAAATAAAACTCGAATCTCAACAGTTTGACCAGATTATTGAAAACATTTTAATCTTGTTTGGTACCATCTGAAAAAATTTAATTAATTAAGCAGACGAACTTTAACCCTTTTATCAAGAATAGTTCATGAATTTTAATTTCACATTTCCCTTTATTATTATTATTATTATTATTTTTGTTACAAAAGGCGTTCACTCTTTTTTCAAATAATGACAGTTTTAATAATTTGTTTAAAAATTTGCTAGAAAGCAAGATTCATAAATCGGTGAACGCAGCATGGCTTAAAGCATAGAAATCTTATAGAAATTTTTACTCAAAATAACATTTTCAGTAATTTGTATTAATCATATTCAAAACATTTAATCTTTTATGGTGTGCATGGGTAACTATATTAAGAGTTTGCAAATTTTTGTATAAATATAAAATAAGTTTAATTCCATTAGCTAAAAGAAAATATTGCCGTTAACTGTGTGTACAATCGTTACCCACATTTCGCTCTTTTTTTAAACAAAGCGGGCAATTAATTTTTTTCTACTATAAGAAAAACTTGAACATTGAGGCGAATAAAATCATTTTAAGATATGAAGTAATAATTTTAAGCAAACAAAAAGAGGCATAAAATATAATCAAGTAGCAAGGTTGAAAGTATAATAAAATTCATTATTTTTGCCTAAAAATGCGATAATAATGGTCGTTTAATGACAACTAGCGAGAGGGAAAAACTCACATGACGAACATTTTATTTGAGAGATCAAAAGCAAAAGCGTAGCCGTAAAAGCAATGCAACTAAAAATTTAACTAATTTCTCAACATTCTCGGAGAAAATAGGATAATTATTTTTGTGAACGCCTTCATCAACAAAAGTAGCGAAAAAGCGCCTTAGTCATTGTTATTGATGAAAATATTCATTTATTCGTGTGTTTGCGCTCTTGTTCGCTCACTTTTCATATTTTTTCGCTGATTTTATGTCTGAAACGATTATATTCTCACACGAAGCCTAACGCTTCAAAATATTTTTTTATTTTTACTATCTATGTAGACTTTTCTCCCATGTACCGTTAATGCGATCGCAGAGACCTCTCACGATGAAAGAAGCGATTATCTTTTAAGCCTCGTTGAATCGCGTTGATTATTTTTAGAACTTTTTGATTGATGGCGTTCTTTTTTATCAAGAATTTATTTTAAATAAATGCTTTTCAATTATTATTACTTAAAAAATAACACGAATGTGTTGAAAGCTAAAAAGCATTTGATGCATTTTTTATCATGCGCAATACTTTTTACTGAATAGACGTTGAAGTCGATTGAAAAATCATGTATTGCAAAGCGAAGCATAATTTGAACAGTGTGCTGTTTGAATGCAAGCGAATGAAAACATCGCTGTCGGCTGCTTTCACATTATATCAAAAGAATTTAAAGTAGTGTATGTAATAAAAATGAGCATTTTGTCGTCAGCTTCGAGCGATTCTTGCTGTAAATCAGAACTTGTGCTCGAGCGAGAGAGCGAGAGAGCGATAGCGAAAGAGAGAGAGAGAGATGAGGTCGTTTTGTGTTTTTAACGATGTGCACTTGAATTCAATAATTACTGCATTCCATTGCCGCGAAAAAACGTAAAAAGGAAAAGCAATGATTCACTGAAACAAATTTTTAAAAACAATTTTTGTCTACACATAGAAAATAGTTGGACACCCGTGAAGCCTATATGAGGTTTTTAGCTTTCAAGCTACTCAATCTCAAATACTTGTCACCGTTTGTTAAATAATAAATGCTTCTAAATTCAGAAGAACTATTTTTTGACATTCTTTTATGATTATTTTAAAAACATCTGAAAAATAAAAAATTTCAATAATCAAGCAATAAGAAGTATGAGAAGTATTTGAAAGTGTAAACCAACGGTTGAATTGAGAACGTGTCCTTTTTTAATTGATGAAAACTTGAATAATAAAATTTGGTGTAAAGTTTGAATTATTTAAAATTGCTATTTATATAGCTGAAAAAGGATTAAATAATTAAAATACAAAATAAGCTGGAATAAGTTCTTCATTTTATCGAGCTTATTTCGACTGTTTTTGAAAGAGCGTTGACAAAATTGTAAAAATTTAAATAATAGAAAAAGTTTAAACAACTCATAAGCTAATACACATACTACGCACATTTCTATTGTTATCGCTGTAGCCCATTTTATAAAATGTAAGCAGTACTTGTATCAAATTTAGTTAAAGCTTTTGTTTCTACATCTTTTGAATGTTATTTTTCCAAATACTTATCAATATTTTTAAATTTCGATTCTTTTATATGCCTTTTAAATTTTTGACTTAAAAACTTAAACTAAAATTATTACGATGGTCACAAAAAAAATCACGACTTAAAATAGGTTTTTAATTTATTGTTAAGCTTTAGATTAAATTTTATAAAATGTTTAAAATTATACATTGAAACTGCGTACTTTCCTAAACTTGTAATGCATCGAAATAACAATGACTAAAATTTTTTATTTTATTTAACATGATTTAGAAATGATTGAATCAAACAATATGAAATTTCTAAACTTTTATTGGCTTATTTTGGCTCTCGTTTTATTTGTCCTTCATTTTTCATTTATATTTAAAGAAAGGATTTGAATTATTTACATTTATAGCACAAAGGTATTCAGGTATTTGATGAAGGCGTGAAAATTCGAAACGCATCAAATTAAAGTTGTTCGACTAAATATAGAATAGAGATCGCCACCTCTTTAAAATCTCATCTTTGTGTGTGACCTTAGTTTGTTTAAATGTTTAACTCCACATAGCTCAGTTCTGATCGACCCTAACACGATGTATCCAATTTTCTGTGATAGTGCGTCCACTCTGAAAGCAAATATCACGCGATTGAAACAATTGCTAGTGAATTTGATTCACGATTCAATTTATAATTATTTTCAATGACGATAATGATATTATTCGGATCATCATTGAGAGGAAGAAGAGCCTAACTTTGCTTAAATCTGAAACGGAACCAATCAAACACAGATAAAGCGAGCTAAACAAATTTAACTGCAGTTTTAAGTAATTTTTAAACCAGATCGATAAAAGTTGTCAGTTAAGAATAATTTCGGTTAACGAATCCAATAAATTAAGAAAAGAGTTATAGCAATAGAACAATTTTCAAATTTATCGCTCCATCGATTTAATGCTAATTCAAAGTTATGAAACGAATGCTAAAAAATTCATGAAATAGAAAGTTTTTTCACGTTTGAATAGCAAAATACGCTGAAAATGATTACTGTGTTAAACATAATTACGTTAATTTCGATAAAATGCTTTCGATAAACAAAGATAGTTTTTTATGATTCGTAATCTATCATATATAAATACATGAATTTGAGGATAAGCTTGAATTAATTTAAAACGCAGAAGTTGAATGTTAATCGACGTTTATTAAATCTTTCTTGTGAACTAGCATTTTAAAATTGTCTGACATTTAGATTAGTTGATAATTTCTAATTTTTTATTTCGCTTTTTTTTAAGCAGGCAATAACAGTCTTATAATCGTAAAATATGTGAAAAACACGCTATTTCAAATTAATTTTAATTTTTTTTATTTGTCAAATGAAAACTATGCGTGAAATATTTTTCGAATCACTTTTTAAAATTTTTGTGTACCTGTTCTTTTCTGGCAGCAAATTAAGTTCTAATGTACTGCATTTTAGCGATTTATTCCGCTTTGGTATGCAGGAAAATCAAAAAATAAAAAAATCAGAAATATTTTACCTTAACAAAAAAACAGAATTTTAATTTTTTTAAGGACAAGTTTTTTGGTTTACTTTTCAAGTTAAGTTTGATTTTCACAAAAAAAAGTTTCTAAACATAAATCAAAATTAAGATTTTTAAAATATCTCTGGTCAAATAGTTTTTTAAAAATTCATTTTTTTTTATGAATACATAAAAGATTATCAACGCAAATAATGTGAGATTGAAATAAAAGATTGAAAATGATCGAAAAATGAAAGTTAGAGTGTGAAAAACGACACATTTCACAGCTTATTATGAACAGAATGAAATAAAAAACGATTGAAGTAACAGTGTGTGTGTTGTTGAATTGTAAATACATTTTTTTCTTTTATTGTATAGAGTAAGTAATCGAAATTCATACTGTGTACAATTCAGTATTTTTAAACGTGCATTGAACTATTTTATGCTTAATAACAATAGTACTTGTAAAAAAAAAAGTGAAATGGTGAAAATGATTGCGTATTCGAGTATTAAATTGCAACTAATAAAGTAAAGTTAGAGGAAAGCAGGTAAAAGCGCAAAGTTTGTTCGCGGGGAGAGAGAGAGGAAAAATAATTTTCCTTTTCGAAGAAAACAGCAATTTAAGCGAGAGAGAGAGAGAGAGAGAGAGAGAGAATGCGAAGAATGTTAAATGCTGCAGCTCACATCTTTTCACCGTCAAGAACTCGAATTCGCTTTCCTGACAAAATAACGAAACCGCACACATACGCATTACTATACATAATTTCGATTCGCGTGTTTTCAAATATCGAAATAAGTATTTGACAGTGAAAAAAAACAACAACAAAGCCATATTAAATATTGATTAATAAAACAAATTCAATTGCGAAAAACGTCGAATGTTGAAGTTTCAAACAAAAGTTTAAAACACAAAAAAGTTTTCATCGAAAAAAATAAAAGTTAAAGTGAAAAACGTATGAAAACATGAATGAAGCCAAATTGTGTGCGCCTACATTTTTTGAATGAGAAACAAAATGCGTTTTTTTCAATAATTAATTACAATTATAAAAAAATATTTTTGAAAGAGAATACAGGTTAATAAAAAAAAGTGAACAGTACGCGCTTAAATGCTGCTTTTCTCGACGAAACAAACACTCGAAATAATGCACATTTTTTATTGCTCGCCTTTCTTTTCTTTCACTTATCGAAAAAATAAACGCTTAAACTTATCTATCGCTTGCATTTACGTTTTGCAAACGGTGTTTGTGTGTGTGTGTGTGTTTTAAAGAAATTAAGAAGCGAGTGAACACTCCGAAGAAGTGTGTATGTGTGTGTTGTGTTGATTCTCGTTGGGTTTCGTGTCGCTTATTTCTGCAGGCATCGTTTTCTCTCTCTCCTTCTCTCTCTCTCTCTCTCTCTCTATCTCTATCTCTCTCTCTTTCTCACTCTTCACTTCTCGAGAAGTCGCCGTTTACTTTGCGTTCAGTTTGTTTTCAGAAGAAACGAGCGGCGAATAAAACGAGAAAAAACGAGCGAATAGTAAATATATGATATTAAATATATACTGTCGTAAACGAAAAGAGTTCACGCGTTCTTCATTCTTCGTGAACGCCATTTTTTTGCTTCTACAAAACTTTGCTTCTCTTCTCTTTTCAAAAAATCAAAAACGACGACATTACATTCCATTTTTTCTTTCGCTTTAATGTGCGTGTTTCGCTTTTCAAAACGATCGCAGCGTTCGCATTAATCTCTTCATTCTTTCGTTTTCTTCACTCGTCATCGTTCGCAATTCGCCATTCAAATATTCACCTGTTGTTCGTTGCGTGTGTCGTGCAGCGCTTCCGTCCGTTTCGCATCATTCCGTTTTCTGTCCGTGGTTCGCCAACAAACGTACCGTGTTTTCAGTGCCGTGATCTGTGATCGAAATTAGAATTCAAAGTGTTCAAAGTGTATATCGCTTCACAATTTTGGCGACTCTTGTAATCTCATCGCCTCAGAAGCATGTCTTCGCAACAACAGCAGCAACCGCAGCAGCAGCCGCAACAGCAACATCAGCAACAATCTTATGTGGTCGAACACTTGGCCACGTTTTCGACTTCAATGCCACAACAGCAGCAACAAACCACGCCGAAGATCGCTTTGCAGAGGTTGTGTGCAATGGAGAAAACATCTGGTATTTGGACACAGCGAATGACAATTAAATTCGACGGTTGGTTCTTTTCAATTCAAGTCAATTCGATCTGTTTTCATTGCTTTTGTTCTGGTTATTATTTTTAACAGGCAATCATATGTTAATTGTTGACGGCGATTCCAGTGATATCGTCGAACGATTTCCTGTCACTTTAATTCAAGAACCAACCGCATTCAATCTTCACAATCACATCTATAACAATATATTGATATTCACTGTGCAACATCCTGACGAAAGCCAAGGTTCAAAGCATTTTTTTTATTTATTTTTTCAAATCATTTGTGGTGGTGAATATAATATTCCCCTTTATTCTGTACTTTTTATGCAGATATTTATGTATATTGTTTGTTCACATTGATTCTCACTCTTCATTTTGACAGGAGAACTTCACATATTTCAATGTGTTTCGCACTCCGCTCAACAAATCGTCGATGATTTAAACAGTTGGATGCGACGCTACGGTAATTCGAGTACTCACGCCGAGATCACACCGGCCCCCAATGTTAGCGTTAAGCAAGCGGTAAATGTATTCAACGCGATCGCAGCTCAACGAGAAAAGTGAGTTCATCGCATTTAGCGATCGAAAAAATTGAACAAATAATTGTTCTCGTTTTTATTATTGATTTTAGAAGTAGCATTTCACCTGTTGGCGGCTCTCCGCAAAGAAGAAGTCCTATCGGACCCACTCACGCTCGTGATCATGATTCGAGATCTGTGGTGACGACAAGTTCGATCGATTCCAATCATCATAACGGCGCTCAGCGCACGAGTAGCCACGAACAGGTGCGGTAATGAAAGCTTTTATTAAATTAATTGATAATGTTTATTGTGCAACGTTCTCGTGTACAGTCTTTATCAAATGAAAGATATGTTTCAATACTTAATCATTGTTTTGATGACATCGAACGATTTATTATTCGACTTCAACATGCGGCCGCGGCGTTACGGGAGTTGCAGTTAAGAAATCACAAAAGACAAGGTGGGCTTCAATGCTATTTAAAGCGTAGGCTTTAACTTTGGTTGCTTATTGCTTACTTAAGCAAATAATTCTTCGCCTTTTTTCTCCAAAAATAGAGCTTTTCTTAAAATGCTAACTTTTTTCGCATTTTCTAAATTTATTTACTTTATTTTTTTGTAATTTGTAAAATGCATTTAAAGGTAAAGGACCTGCTCACGGAGGCGACGGTCTGTTGGCAATCAGGGCGCGTGGTCCGAGCGAAGATGAATTTTCCGAGATATTAAGCAAGTTTAAATTAGCATTTAATTTATTGGCGAAACTGAAAGGTAACAAAATAAGTGAAAGTTCATCGATTCAAAATGAATAAAATCAACATTGCGTTTGCATAAAGGTTGCATTCACGATCCAAACGCTCCCGAATTGGTTCACTTTCTGTTCACGCCGCTAGCAATAATCATTGAAGCAGCACGAAGCAATGGACCTTCTCCTTTCGACCCATCAATCGTCGGAATGCCTTATCTCAGCCACGAAGCGATCGAATTGTTATCAAATTGTTGCACGAGCAAAGAATTTGACTTATGGCAATCACTGGGGCCAAATTGGACGCAACCAGTAAGGGTGTGTAAATTTATTCAAACAAACTTTTCGCTGAATAATGTGTATTTTTATAGCGTCATATTTTACAACCTTCGAGAGCCGTACCAGGATCATATCAACCCGTTTTCACCGATGGTTGGGCTCCAACTATAACCGATCCTGAACTCATGGGTTTTTCTTCGTGTTCCGATCAATCGGAGCACGATGACGATAGCATTCCTATACATGTTCACCGCGAAACCACTCCTGTTAGGCGAGAAGCAGGAAGAATTGAATATTCTCGCCAACAGCATTTTGTTGACAGCGATGCAGAGGAGCATTTGGAGCGTGAACGACTCTCTCCTCAAAGAGGTAAATCATCACGTATCAAAAGCATTTAACGCAATTTATTTTTGCGAAGGGGTGCCTGTAACCGCTAGATCTGGACATCCACCGCCATCACCAATCGATTCAATTGAGCGCGATTCACCTACAGCCGTCACGATGAACGATTTAGAACAATCTGAATGGTTGGCTGAGTTGCAATCGCGAAATGCTAAAATCGTCAGGGTTTTGTTTCCAAGAACCGCGAATAACGAGAAAGAATTAACTGTCATCAGGTGCGCATAATGAACGCAATTATTTTGACTAATTGCGAAAAATTTAGGGGAGAATTTCTCGAAGTATTGGACGATTCGAGAAAATGGTGGAAGGCGCGGAATTGGAGAGGCCAAATCGCCCACGTGCCGCATACAATCGTTTCAGAAGTCGCTTGTTCGCCGACCAGTCGAGATCACGACTCGCAAGTGACACGAGGTTCGCCAAACGAGGACTGGGTCAGAAAGGAGCGGCAAGGTAAAATGGGAGAATTTCGTTACTTTTGACACTATTTTGTTGGCGTTTTGTTCTCCCACTGTTTTCACATGCTTTTAGAGTTGCTGTATTTCGTTAATGTATAGTTTTTTAGAGAATATTTTGTACGGTAGCCAAACGCTTTCACATTTTTACATGTTTACTCATTTGTGCTTTTTTACTTCCATTTTCATGAAACAAAACCGAAACAAAAGCCATGACGAATAAAGATGACAGCTATTTTGTATACAATTTTTACAAACGTCGGCTTAACTTTCATCGCTTTGCGCGCTAATCAAGCGTTGGCCATTTTTGACAGTTAAACGTTCGAATTCATTGTAGGTTGTTGAATTCATATTCGCATTTAGATTCAAACAAATCACAGAAAAAAAAGAAGAAGAAAAAATTCTAAAATCTTGATTCATGCAAAGCATGAAATTAAGGCTGACTTTATAAACTAAACTCAAGCAAAGATGAATGTTTTTTTTGCCTTTCGTGGACAGTCAAGTTTTTTTTTCAAAGAAAACTTTTTAACAGTTATTAACAGTATAATATATTGTCAACAATATGAAAAGAGAGCCGAAAGAAAGAATATTTTCAGACTTAATATTAAAGAACGAAAGAAAAAACAAGAAAATGAAATTAATGGTTTCAAGCTAGAAAATAATTAATTATAATTACATTTTAAAAATACTGTAGAAATTTTTTTTTACGTAATACCAAATAGTTGAGAGCACAATGAATGTTGTAAAAGCCAGGTATCGGACTTTTCTCTTATTTGGGTTGAGTTGAAAAAAGGTCAACGGCAACGAGAAAGTATTACTTGTGTATATATTATATCATATTATGGATTTTGCTATTATTTGTATTTCTATCTTTTTCCAAATCGAAGTGCCTTTTATGATATTGTGTGCCTTAAATAATAAAAAACAAACGAATATATTTTTCAAAAAGCATCGGTAAATTCGCTAAATGATTTTTTTAAAAATCGCTTTTCATGTACCCAAACGCTAATAGTTTTCCGTTTCGCTGTGATCTCGCTGTCTTCGCTTGCTCTTTTTCAATCACACACAATAACAATTGATAAAAATTTTATTGAATGTAGCGGTTAAATCTCAAAACACTGAATTATTATTGTCGAAAAGTACTGACAGCGAAAGAAGTGTAAGTATAAATTGAGTTTGCTCGTTAACTTTTCACTTTTGTTTTATGTTAATTTTCTTTCGTTTTATGTTTGATGTTCGAAGTGAAAGTAAAAAGTCTCAGCATTTTTTACACGATAAAAGCAAACGAATAATTTTTGTACGACAGAAAATCATCCATTCCGAAGTTAATATAATGCGGATTCCTCGAATTGAATGTAGTTTTCACGATGAATTGGTGGCCACTCTGCGGAAACGGCAGTTGAAAGAGCTGCAGAAATAGAATGCGAACTTTCGCCTTTTCAAAATTCAAATTTTGACATAATTATTTTCGTATAGTTACAACTATTTAAAAAAATTAAATAAAGTTTGTTCACAATAGTTTTCAACGTTAATGTAATAATCGAGTGAAATTTAACAATCTGTGATTTTAGAAACTCATATTTAGTCAGAGCTTATCTTTAGAAACGAAATGAAAGTAATTAAATTGACAAATATTGAGTAAAGAGCTTATTTTAATCATAAATAACCAATTTTCGATGACACCTATTTAAATTAAATGTAAAAGTTTTCAAAAAGTGTATTTTATGTAATTTATGACGGTTACAATAATTTTGGTAAATTCACCGTGTCTCCAAACGAATGTGTTTTATTGCTTCATTTAATAATGAATAATTACACACTAAAATAACTCTAACAAGGGAAGGTAACTACATGTCCGATCGCTTTCCTAATAAACTAAAGCAAGTATTTTTGAGAATATTTTTGCTTTTTAATCATTTGTTCAAAACCATTAAAAATAGAAATGCCTTGAATTTAAGTTGACACTGTATCTGGGTTAAAATTGGGGTTAAACCGTACACAAGCATTTTTTAAAATTTAAGTTTTTTGAAAATTTTTATTAAAATTCGCAATCATCAATTTTAAAATGATAAAAATGAGTTTTTAATCAATTCAATGAATATCAAACATTTTCCTGATATCAATATTCACCCCTTTCAAATGATGATTGAGAATTTTAACAATAATTTTCAAACAACTCAATTTTTAAAAAGTGCGCTGTACTGTTTAACCCGAACTTCAATGCAATCTTCTTCAAATTTTCTGTGCAATCTTCGAGCTTTTCAGCTAAACTCACTGTTTTTAATACCCTCAGATGTAAGATCACGCATTAAATGAATAAATTCATTATAAAAGGGTTTATCTTACAATAATACACCCTTTCATAAAAATTTATTCAATTGTTTTGTCGGCAATAAGACATAAATATTCACCCTTTTCACTGCATAAACATTGTTCGCTCATCTTTTCTTAAAATATTCAAATCGTGGCTACGATGAAAACAAAAATCAAGTCATTTCGAGATGAAAGTGAGCTGATGATGGCAAACTGATCATTAACCTCATCACGAAACTTAGAAAGCACACTTTTTCGGTTTCAATGACCAATTTTGATTAAATTTTGTACACAAATTATACGTGCAATACAAAAAGGTTCAAAATCGCCATTGAAAAGTTAGTTAAAAATTTTGTTGTGAAAAACTCAATTAAGAAATTAAGAAACGTTTTTTAAGAAAAAAAAACTAGATAAACTTTTTTAACATTCGACTATATTAACCTTAATTCTGATCATGCTATGATCGTACTATAACATGTCTAAATCATTAATTAATATTTTTGTCTAAAGTGTTGTCAATAAAGATTTTTTTTTAAATTAAAACTATTTTGTTTTCACGTTCCTACAAAATTATTTGTTCATTTAAATTAAATATTTCTCTCAAAAATATCAATTTGTTTCACTAATAATCTCGCTAATAAATATGTAATTTGCAAAATTCAAAGAAGAACATTTGCACAAACTTGATAATTATTTTCTTTGAAAAAACATTTTATATTTTTCTCGATAAGATATTCAAATTATATCTTGTTTTTTACAGAAAAATTGACATATTATAATACTTCATAATATAATCATATAATTATAGTTCATCAAACAAGCAACTTACTAGCATTTAATTATAACAAAATACTTTTGGAGCAAATGCAGGGCAATTTTGACGCTACTCATAATTAGTATTATATGCGTTGATAAATTGTAACGAAAACATTTCCACAAAGTTGGTAATTAAGTGATTTTCTTTCAAAAATATTTTACTTTTCAAATTATATCTTATAGTAAATTCTAGGAAGACTAATTCAACAAGAAACTAACTAACTAGCAATTACTTGATAAGCAAATGCATTATATAATTTTTGCGCTTTTCATAAATATGTATTATTTACCACTTTGAAAAATTTCTCAAAGAAAATAGGAGAAAAATCTTTCTCGCACACCATAATTTATCAGATTTTTTTATCATATAATTGAGAAAAGCAAATAATTTTTCTTTAGGAGTAAAATTTGCGCATTTCTAAAATCATGAATATTTAGATCAAGCAAAGAAGCATTTCAAACTCAAAATATTAATATTGCTACGAACAGAATGAGTCTAAAAACTTTCTCAATTATTTTCCTTACAACGATTTGTTGTATTTACCAAATTGTCTCAGTTTTAAATGCTTATTTCAATTTGGAAACGAAACTTATCTCAAAAGAGGAGGAAAAATTGTTATTACCAGTTATAACAATAAAATTTCCTTTAAAATTCGTGTTAAATAAAATTGTTTCTCAAAACAACAGTTCAGTGAAAAAAGATCTTTTCGACGATAAT
>NCKU01003344.1:0-15428 GCA_003675995.1 Dinothrombium tinctorium | reverse complement strand
ATGAACTCATGCTTAAGGCGAAATTACCTCAAGATTACTATTAAAAAATCGGAAAACCTTTACTATGACACAATTGCAAGGAAATAATATTTCTTTCCAAAAGGAAACAGAACAAAATCTGATAAAATAATTCACGTCGATTGAGAAATTTTTCCTCTTTGCCTTTTACATGTTTTTAATTCGCTTGAAAATGACATCTTCATATTATAATAAACATATACTCGTAGCTAGATTAATATGCTTTCTGATAAGATAACGTATTAATGTGACCACAAGTGCACACTCTGCTCAATCAAAAATAAAGCAAAAATAATTCGGAAGCACAGAGAAAAGTTTTTTTTTAAGTGAACAGAGTGTACAACGAGCAGCTTATGATAAAGAATGCAGGAACATTTTCACTGAAAATTTTCTCTGCTTCTTATTTTTTAGATTTAATAATTATTCTTCTACCTCAAATTAAGCTGATAAAATATGAAGAGTAATTAATTTCATTGTAGACTAATGCAGAGCATTGTATTCAAAATAAGTACGCAAATAAGCATAAGCTTAGAATTCACGAGACTCTTGAGTTTTAGTCGATTAGATAAAATGTTGATAACAAATTGACAATGGATTAGAATTAAAAATTCAGCATATTTAACTATGAAAATTTTCACTAAATTTGCGAATTTCCCCATTGATTTAGGAAAATCGGATTCAGCTTAAAAGTCAACTAATCTTTGTTTCTATTTTTTCTCGAAATTCAACAATTTTTGTCCTGAATTTGAATAACTCTGCTAATAAGTTAACGATTATCCATGAAAATGTTTTATAAACTCAATTATATTATTTAATTTTTTTTAACTTATTTGTGATTTTCTTATCGATAAGACACTCATTCTCATGATGCCAAAAAAGCTAATAAAGAAATGTTTTTTCGAAACGATGCACAGACAGAAAGTTTCGATTAGGATGAGCTCACTTTGTGTTTCAGGGGTTCGAAATTTTCAGTGAACATCTTACGTTCAACTTGGTACCATAAATATACATTCCAACATGCTTCAAATTTTTTAGATATTATTTTAAAAAGTTATTGCCCTGCTAAACATCTGAATTTTTATAGCTACTTTTCTCTAGCTCTCTAATTTCAGTCTTCATTTAAAATTATAAGCGCAACAAATTTCTGATTATTTTTTCATACGAGAGTAAGAATTTGATAACATTAAATTTTGCATTAAGATGTTAATTAGTAAGCGTTTGAAATCATTTTCAGAAAATAATTGTTTTGACTGTACTTTGTAAAACAGAGTAATTTTCAAAAAGCGAACAACTTTAAAGCGATATTTAAGAATAGAAGTAGAGCAAAAGCAAAAGTTAATGCGATGAATACTATTTTAAATAATAATTTTTAAGTTCATTTAATCAAAAATTGAAAAAAATTGCTGCATTATCCGTTTTCCACATCATTATTAAAAAATTGACGTTTTTTAGCGGTTTTACCCATTTTTATTGTTAAAAATTTTTAAACAAGTAAAAATTTAATAAAAATTTGAAATTACGTTAAAAATAATATGAAACATTAAAAAACTGTCAATATTACCATGTTCGGTGAAACATTTTGTATGTAATACTCGAGAATAGAACGATCTAGAATTTTAGAATTAATTTTCAGACGTAGTAATTGTAAAAAATAATTTTACATGATGATTAATTTTGATAAGCGCAATACTTGTGCGCCAGAACTTAATGTTTAAAAAAATTAATTCGCGGAAAATATGTTTTGAAAGTTGATGATATCCAACAGGTTAATCAAGTTCATATCGGCAAAGTCAGTTGTACAGTTAAAAAAATCGAGTAATCAGTTATTTTAAGAAACAAACAAGAGGCGTAATTCTGAACGAAGCATTTTTTCAAAAGAAAAATTATGCAAATTCTATTCAATCGAATAATCGTTGCATATGCTTGAATAGTAACTTTGAAAATTAAAAAACTGATTTTGATAAGGTAAAAACAATTTTTTTGTAAAATGTTCGTTTGAAACAAGTCAAAAATAAAATTATTTCATCTAATCCGTTCTATTGCACAACAGTGTTGTTTTTCATAGACAATTTTATCGAGATTTTATATTATTTTGTTGTACATATTTTCAAAAATATTTGAATTTTTAGTTTTATTGGGAAATCATAAAATGACAATTTCCAACGACTGATTTCAATTCAACTGATCCTGTTATTTCATTGAAATGAAATTCGCTAGAATTTACCTTTTAAGTGAGCGAATAATGCTGACAAGACAGAGTGAGTTTGCTGCTTGAAATTTTTCATTTTTTATTAAAATGATGAGAAGAAAGATTATTTTTATAGTTTTAATTTCAATTTTTCTATCTTCAACGTTAGTATTCTGTTAGAAAGTTGAATGCAAAATAATTTTATAAAACAAATATTTCATAAAGAGAAAAACGAAGAAGAAATGCGATAATAAAAAACTATATTGAGTTAAGTCTAGAACAACACTGAAAACGAAAATTACTAAATTTATGCGCGAAGAAATTTCATTTAATCAATTCTGGTACACTAGACTTTATTTTTTAGAATAACCCACAATTACGAATGATAGCGCCATACTTTTGCTTTTCACTTTTACTTATAAACATATAAATTAAATCTCGCATCTAAATCAAAAAATGTGTGTGTGTTTTTTTTGAGCGCCGCAAAATGCGTTTTCAGGTGAACTGTGAAAAATTGAAAATTGTTATCATAAAATGATTGGAATCAGATTGCTCACAGTATTTAAATCTAAATGAATTCAAAAAAAAGGATTCCCTTTTTCCTATGGCCTACTCTATCTCTTTGTCCACTTTATCGTTTCGATTGAACAGTTAAACTTAGCTTAGCGAGTTTGAAAAATCAGGCATATGAACATTGAATGACTGCTTTCGGATTTTTTAAATCAATTTTTTTTTATATTGTGATAATAATGGCTTACGAAAAATTCTAAATTATAAGCTTAATTACTTGATAAAAATAACAAATCCCATGATTACACATTAATTAAATCTTGCAAAATAGATTCACAAATAAGTTTTAAGCAGAGTTATTTTGAAATAAAATGTAGAAAAAACATCCTAAATCACTTAGAAAAATATTACGTAAAGAGCATTTCGTGGAAATCTCTAATAGAACGCATTAATTAATTTTCTGAGAAAGAAACAAATTCAAGCCTTTAATGCACTACCTCAAACACTAAATTTTTGTGGCGTTTGCTGCATTTTAACTTTGTTCTATCGAAATAAGTGTTGAAACAAGTGTAATTCGGCGAATTTATGCAAAACTATTGTGTAATTAGTAATTTTTACGGTTAATTTTTTCGCTTGAGCAATTATTTTCATTTATTCCAAAATATTTTCATTTTTGAACTTCAACATGACATTGAAGGATGATTTTGTTTCGAAGTAGCCTTTTTCAGTCATCTATATTTTGTGAAGAAATGCGTAATTTAACAGCGAGACATTTTAATTATATATTTTATTACTCACTTTAATTGAAAAATATTTTTATTTGATGTTCAATCTACGCTTCTACGCTTAATTTTCAAAACAAAAATGATGGAGAAAATTTTAATTATAGATATTTATGACTTAATTTCATTCTAACATAATAATAATAGAAGAATCTAACAAATAAGAATAGAGGCGCTATTACTCATTAATTTTTAAAAAATGGCAATTTTTGCATGAAAATTATCAAAAATTATTTATATTATTTAAAAATATAAAAAATTGCAATTTATAAATCAAAAAAGTTTTTATGACGCGTTCGACCTACATATTTCTATAATCATTAATATTTTCAATGTCGTTTAAAATGAGTTTTTAATTACTCAACTTTCTTTGAAAAAAAGAACGTAATATAAAATGTTGATATTACAAGAGTTAATGGTTTTAAAATCGACTAGATGAAATTTTTTTCATCAATAAATATTTCGACAACTTTCACTTGTTTTTTCGAAATAAAGTTTGACGTACTTTTCTCGATAAAAAAAAGTTGATAGTTGGAAATGACTATTGATGTAAATTCAAAAACAATTATCGAATGCATTAATTGAGCAAAGAACAGTGATAATTATTACTTTTCGTAATTTTATATTTTTAGATCAATTATCATGAAAAAAGCGATAAGGCGATTTTTTTGGATAATCATACGATTTTTAATAGCGAAACTAAGTTATTATTGTTTTCATTAAGTTTTTGATTTGGTTGATTTTTGAATTTGAAATTTTGACAAGTGAAGCTCTTTCTTCTTTGAACATTTATGAGTTTTTTTTATCATCTATTTTCACGAATAATAATTTTTAAGAAGATTGTTTAATGTAAACGATAGGCTATTCAAAAATTAAGAAATAATTTTTAAATTCATTAATTTAGCAGTTAATATGCAATTAAATGATCATGATATAAAATAATCATTGTTTAACTTTCTAGAGTTTAGAGGATTTTGCCAATCAGTGGTACTCAGCACTTTTATTTTCATAGTTGTGCATAAGTTGATTTCACTTTTAGTCTTGAATATCGATTCAAAAGAATTGCGAAAGAATAGATAGAGCGCACTATTACATAATGATAAGTAGATCTCTTGTGCTATCTCTTCGCTCTTTCGCATGTCAACCGAAAGAGACTAATGAGAGATATTCTCATAAGAATTATAGAGGGAAAATACGAGTTCAAGTAGCCGAATATAATCGATAATCAATGCACCATAACAATTTTTTGTTAAAAAGAGAATCGAAAACAAACATAAAAGTAAATTTCATCAAGAATTTGTTTTCCTTAATTCTTAATCTATAAGTAATGAGTCATGGCAAAGATTTAATGAGAGGATGATCATTGGATCAATTTTTACATATAAAAATAAAAACTTGTCTCTTGACGAAGCAACGAGACTAAATAATGACGTTCGGCGAGTAAAGTAATCATCATTAGATTACATTATTAATTGTCCCTTGTTTTTGCTGAAGATGGTCACAGTTGTGATCGAAACAGGCTGGGTTATAATAAATAGTTAATGTCAAAGCCAAAGGTTTGATTACTCTCAACTAATGATAAGAACGGGTGTTTACGATTTCTTTGTTGAATCTCTTAAATTAAAAAAAAAACAAAAAAAAAACAAAGCGAACACAGGCAAACCAAAGATGTAAATTCCAATTATAATACATAATGGCCAGGATCTTAGCACATAAAATAAGTAAAGTAATAATAAGATAGAAGGATATAAATATGATAACTAATACGATGAAACACATGATAGTGTGTTTAAATTTGATCGGTTTTCTTTTTATTTTTATGAGCTTTGACTTGACTTGATATTTATTGGAGAATAAACAGTTTTTTATTTCGGAAATTGTATGAGAACAGAAAGCAACAAACACTCAGGTGAAGGTAAAAATTAGCTAAAAATACTTCAACCAGAAGCAATAAAAAATTATAATTCATTTTTAATGAAACTTTATGTTTCCTAAGTAGAACAACAAAGTGTACTAAAAAATATATTTCCGGAAACAAAGTTTGCGAAACTTAAACCTAGATTAATTTCAAAACTATGGCTTTTAATTCTACGCTAGTTTCTGTTTAATTGAAAAAGAAGATTTCATTTTGCTTTAACATTGTTTTTTCTTTATTTAAAAATGAACAAGCTGAAATCGCAAAATCTTTGTTTTTACTTTTGAAATGGACATTTTTATGATTTCTAAAAAAAAATTAATCCGCTGAAAATGAATCCGATTTTATGATGAGACTTTTAACCTTTTCATCAAACGAATTTTTAATTTTTTGCAGCGATAATGTTTGAAAGAAATCGTCAGTAAAAGTATTCAGTGACAGAGATTGAATTCATTTTCGTTTTAATTTTTTTCTAGAACGCTCTTTTTTGAAAATAACTCTAGCATAGAATTTCATTGAAAAAAGTTAAAAAATTAATTTAATGAATGGAACTGAGTTACCTGCAAGAATAGAAAAAAGCGAAAAATTATGTAATATGCATGATGCCTAACTGATGCAAATTACATAAAAATGGTAAACGTGAGGGAAAATTTTGCGAACGAAAGCAACATTTTATTTTGACATCTTCAATTTAGAGCGTCATACTTTTCAATTAAAATTATTTTTTCAAGTTTTAAGAAAAATTCCAATTCGAGTATTAAAATTGACAATTTTCTGACAAACTAAAAATGATTATGTTGTTACGTTTGAAAGCGGCAACAGTGCTTTAAAAAAGTTCGAATAGCAATTAAAAAACTCAGAGAAAGTGCGATTCAAAGTAGGAATTAAATAGTTATGAATATTTCATAAAGATTTTTAAAAAAATGTTTTTTACATTTATTTTTAGACATAGATTTATATTTATTTAACAATTGATCATTTTAATATATGAGGGCATTTGATTAAGTTCGTTTAAGTAAATTTAAGATTGTCAACTATTTGTGTTTTAGTGAAATGGTCAAATGGTTAAATGGCTTGACCACTTTCACTTTAAGCGCCGCCTTCAGCAAAACGATCAAATGTTTAAATGAATTTCATTTTATTCATTTAATTAATCTTCTATTTGCGCGGTTATATGTACTTAGTATTCATGTAACGAGCAAAATTTTTGAAAATAAAACGAATGGTTAAAACTTTAAAAACCAAACTTTGTGGGTAAATTTGCATGTTAACTTGATTTGAAAGCTCTTTGTTCGTATAATAAGTTCTTTTCACAAAAGATGAACTTAAGCAGTAGCTAGCATCATGACATTGAATTTTAAAACTTTTTATTGACAGAAGCATTGAATTAGGCAGCGCTTTTAACTTATAACTTTGCATCATTCCATCAACACGACTGTTAAAAAAGCCACTACTATTGTTATTATCAGCGTAATAACTGTTTTCGATTTATTATTTTGCAATTAGTGATATAATGAGACGTTTTTCCAGCGAAAATATTCTTTTGCTCAAGGATTAAAAACGAGTCGAAGGCAATTTTTTAATTCTTAGATTTGATCCGAATATTGGCTAAATAAAAAAGAATTTGACGGATAACTCGCAACTTTAAATGCGAATTAACAGTTTTCATAATTGTAATTGATTTGAATTCACTTTTTATTCGCAGAAAACTGCAAAAAGCGTATTTTTTATTGCAATCGCGTTTGAAACTGCTTAAAATTTATTTCATTTTCTCTCTACAAGTGATTGAATTTGTAATTGAGTAATTGTGATTGAAAAGGGCAAATAAGGTCGTTAAAGAATTAGAAAAATTTCAAGTACAACTCTGTTTTAAAAAAGTTTTTTCATTAAGTGTGCATAGCCTCGCGCGGAGCGAAAGTTTAAGAACGCGACTGTCTCTTATTAACACTTTAAGGTGAAGGCACGAATTCAAAATGATGACATGGAAATGAAAACATCACGTAGAATGATACACACAATCTTGAGCAATATGTTTTAAAGTAGTTTTTTATATCCGCAAACTCTTCTAAAAGTTCTTGTGAAAAGTTTACTTTCGATTTGCATCATTTCAATGGAAAACGCGCCGTATACAGCCGGTAGTGCAACGCTTTTGCAGACGTACGCAGCGCTTGCGAAAGCGTTTCGTAGACGTTATTCCCAAAAAAAGCGGTTCTTAGGCGATAGGAAAGCTTTGAGCGCAAAATGCGATTCTCGAGAAAGCGAAAAAGTGATTAAAAGCCGCGTTTCGATTGCGGTGTGTGCCGCGAAAGTGGCCGTCGCTCATTCGTCGGCGAAGACCTGCGCATTATTATTATTGCGATAAGTGCTGCATTCGCAGAGCTCGCTTTGTTCATTCTTTCGCTGCATTTTTAAACGCACAGTTCTAAAAACTATAGCAGAACATGAATTGAGTGGGAACACTTTTCGCTCACTGTTTTGCCGTTTTCAATTTGTTTCATTTTCGTTCTTAATTCGCCTTCACGTTTTCGTGTCTCGCTTCTCGCGTTTACTTTCTGCCTTTTCGCCGAATTTCAAATTCAAATTTTTTTTTCTCGCGAACAGAGAGATTAAACGATGCCGGAGTTCGACGCGACGAAAACGTTTTCGGTTATCGATTACATCGTTTTCGGTTGTACACTTCTTATTTCATCCGCCGTCGGGGTGTTCTACGCTTGGAAGGTGAGTAAGATGCATTCGCCCAATTTCGATTCACCGACGCTTTTCTCTCCTTTTCGTTTGCTTTAATTTGTTCAAAAAATATTTTGTAAAAATGGGAATTTCACTCGTTTTCCTTTTAGTCGAAAGAAGAAAGAGTCGCAAATACTTTAAATCTGAATTTTTGAAGGCTGACATTGAGGCGAAAATTTACTCTCTTATCGATTAATTTTTTTAAAGTTTGAATTCGACTTAAAATTGTACTCATCGCGTCGAAGCGATTGTTCAATGATAGAAGGCGAGTGGCGAATTTTTTTCACAACGCGTTTAAAGCATTTCGCACAACAACGAAAATAATCATTCAACGTTTTCAGCGTAACGTGCAATTAAGATAGCACTCATCTGAGCTTTGACCCTCGACTTTTAGTGAATATCGAGCTGGATCCAACTCGCAGCGAAGTGCGCACTTTTTTTCCAAGTCAAAATTAACTCTAATATCGTTGCTATCTCAGTGAGTTAGGTGAAAGAAACGCGCGTGAGTTTTTTTGCTATAAATATTCGCGATAACGAACTGCCAGACACTTGTCTGCCGATCGGGAAACTTTTTCGCTCGGTTTTGAATTTCGAAATGGGCAAATAAACATTTGCTTTTTCTTCATCTTTAAGTTTTCAGTTGGCATAAAAAATTTTCAGTGCGCCTAATTCGGATATTTGTCGCTTACGAAATTCGCTTTTCATTTGCTGACCTTAATTTCGCTTCTATGTTGGCTACTAGCATTTGCATACCTTGACTTTGGTCCTTTTTCATAATAATTTCCAGCGATAGCGCAATGCGTGTATTCAAATTTCAATTTTTTTTTCTCAAAGGATCGAAAAGTGAATTCCAACGATGAATTTCTCACTTCAAGACGCGGATTACATTGGTTTCCAGTCGCATTGTCGCTAATGGCAAGTTTTCAAAGCTCAGTCACCATATTAGGGTATCCAGCCGAAATGTATTTGCGGGGCACTCAAATATGGATCATTTTGTTATCGGCTGTTTTGGCAGCTGTAACTGCAGCTGAATTGTTTCTGCCTGTTTATTACGGGCTCGAATTTACAAGTGTTAATAAGGTAAATTCAGATCTTGCATTGAATTTCTTGCAATTTTTTAAACTAATTCGTTTTTATGAAAAATTTCACACAACACCTATAATCATTATCTCAATCATCGATACTCTCGACATAAAAAAGTTAACATGTCGAATCGAAATGTGCTTTTCCGTTGTTAATTTTTTTGTCCATATTAGTACAGTCCAAACACTTTACCTAAGCTAAGCATCAATGTTAGTGTTTTCACTTGTTTCAGTTTCTTCTTTTCTTTTAAATTCATGAAAAGAAAAATAATTTTCGATGTAGCAAAATTGAATCTGTTTGAACTTTTTAGAGATAAATAGAGTCGCACATTTCGCATTTCATAATGTGTTTTCATTTCATATTAAATAACCCGATTGATATTGTTTGCTAGATTACTCTTTCATTGTGTAAATAAAAAGAGACATTGATTTGCGTGAAATCAAAACTATTTCCGATGGTTTTGATTTCAGACCGAATTACACATAATTAACATAAACACATTATAAATTCGTAGAAAGAAAATGAATGCAACAAAGCGGTTCCTGAACCCATATAAACAATTTTTCTCATCATTTTTATGTCGGAAAAAGCAACTCGATTTGCATCATTTTCCTAGTTTCACAATTGAAAATTCAGATTGAAATGGCTTAGAGCCAAGTGAAACATGGGAACTATGGCTTGATTTTCATTATGACACTCTTTACGCAGACAGAAAAAGCAAATAAAAAACATGAAAAATTTCTCATTTTTCTAACTTTTCTAGTATCTAAGTTTGAGATACAAATCCGAAAACATAAGGCTAGCAGCGTCTATCACTTTCCTCTGCAGTACACTGCCTTATATGGGTGTTACCCTGTATGGACCTTCTTTGGCTTTAAGTTCAGGTGCGTTTGTTTTTATTATCCATTTACCAAATTTGTCGTTTCTCATCTTCCACAGTAACAAATCTATCCGTTGAAGCATCTATTCTCATTATTGGATTAATTTGTACATTTTACACTTCAATAGTAAGCATAGCTTGATCACTTAAAGTATGACATTGAAATAAACACAGGGTGGAATCAAAGCTGTCGTTTGGACTGACACAATTCAAGTATTTTTGATGTTTGGTGGACTTATCGCTGTGATGGTTCGGGTAAGCGCTCTGACCGCGTCTATAGATTTCATTTCGATGTTTGTATTTATCGATTCTTTTGCACAGGGTTTTTATTTAGTGGGTGGAATAGGCGAAGCGTTCAGTATAGCTGACAGAGCGGGTAGAATCCAATTTACAAAGTTTGTACTAGCACTAACAAGAAAGTTGCTTCTATAATCATTAAAATTTTGACAGTATCGAATTTAACCCCTATGCAACGAACAATTTGTGGAACGCCTTTATTGGAATGGGTGTAATGTGGTGCGGAAATTATTGTACCACTCAGACAGAAGTACAACGATATTGTAATGTGGTCTCCAAGAAAAAAGCTAAACTGTAAACGAAAAGCAAATTATTCGTTATTTCATTTTAATTCCAATTGATTTCAGAGCAATATACGTGAATTTAGTCGGAGTTTGTTCAATAATAAGCATCGCTTGTCTTTGTGGCATCGCCGTGTTCGCTTATTACAACCATTGCGATCCGCTCAAACTGAAATTGATCGAAAGAAGTGATCAGGTGATTATTACCATGTTAATATATTTAACCACTTCGCTTGTTTAAAGTACAACAAAATAATAGGTTTCGGTTTATAGCTCAAATACCATTGTTTCAAGCTATCAATCCGTTGATTTTTCGTTAAATTATCAGGCATATGATAACGCTTATTTGTGACAAGCGTTTTATTGTTTCGATTTATCACACCTTAATTTTTTGTTTTAAGAAGGAAGTAAACATCGCTTTTTGATGTCAATGAATTTGCGAAAAAAGATGCCTGCTAACCTCGGCGCAAAGAGGCTAATAGATTCTTTTCTCACAATTTAATAATTTTAATAATTTTACTTTCATTCGGGTAAACGATACCAGCTCGATAGCTGTTTATTGTTTATAGAGATATTAGTTTTATTGTTATATTTAAGTGATATTTTTATAATCAAAACTTACAGTATGTGAAAGAATGTACCCAATAATGAAAAATATGATTACAGTTGATGCCGTTTTTTGTGATGCAAACCTTGAGCGATTTCAAAGGAGTTCCCGGACTTTTCGTATCGTGTGTTTTCAGTGCTTCGTTAAGCACTTTATCGTCAGGATTCAACGCTCTTGCAGCCATTACTTGGGATGACTTTTTGAGTCGCACAAATGTGAAAAAATTGAGCGCCTCGAGCACGAGCATTCTAGGTAAAATAATCGCTGCTAGTTATGGCTTATTAGCAATCGGAATGGCATTCCTCGTTGGTCAAGTTGGATCTGTTTTACAAGTATGCTTTTTTGTGCTTACGCATTACTTATCTGCAAACTTATTTAGGCAGCTATATCAATTTCAGGAGCATTAGTTGGTCCAATGCTGGGAATGTACCTTCTCGGCATTACTTGTCCATTTGCAAATGCTAAGGTTGGTCCCTTAAATATTGATGTATGGTTTAATGCTAAATATTTTATGTTAAGGGAGTGATAACGGGCTTGGTTAGTGGAGGAGCTTTTGCGCTGTGGATACTTTTTGGATCGATGATTTATCCTCCGCATCCTACTCAAATGCCAACATTCATAGACAAATGCCCACTGCCGTTGAATTTCAGCATGGTTGCGACAACAGTGTCTCCCGTGCAAAACATATCGAACGCATCTGTTTTTACGACTTATGATACTACAGGCTTCCTAAGTTTATACCACATAGCATTCTTATTAGTGCCTCCTTCTGGATTCATAATTAGTTTTATTGTTGGTATTTTTATAAGCCTCTGCACAGGTAAATTCTCTTTTAAAGTTCGTTATCACATTTTGTGCGAATGCAGGTGGATTAAAAGAAGCACAAGATGTAAATCCGAAATATTTAAGCGTTGTTGCATGGAAATTGTGGCCTTCCTCTTGGGTTCCACTTCGTAAACCTGGAGAGGCAAGTCATTTGCTTGGTACATTGCTTGTTTCATATAGAAAAGAACAATCTAAAAAGCTGTAATATTTTTCTTACAGAGCACCGACCAAGTGTCAGCAATAATGCGGTCCAAGGAGCAAATTTATCTAAGCGAGAATTTAACGCCGAATGTATTAGTTAACGATAATTTATTTTGTAGCGAAGCAAAAGTTTTAAAAAACGGTCACTACTCACATCCGTCACAAATAAACATTAACAAGAAAACCATTGAGACAGACAGTGGTTATTTTACCGCTTTATAGCATTTTTAACCGAACCAAATTGATTTTTTAAATTTAATTTATTAAGATAAACGACATTCCGCAAAAAGAACTTGCGAGTAGCGGTTTTATTCTTGATAATGATTAGGAAAGTATTACAATTAAGATAAGACGAAAAGCAAAAAGGATCAGATAAAATGTATAAGCATGCACTCTGTCTCAAATTGTCGAAAGTTCTCATTAAGTTTTTATATTCCGTTGAATGTGTACAAAACAGGATCTCATTTTGCTTTTCTTATATTTAATCACCTTTGTCTCTTTATCATTATTTTGATTAAAAAAAACATTCAAAACAAAGAAAAATGGTTACTTCAAATATTGATACTGATATCTTTGCTTAACGTTCCGAAGATAAGCGACTCTCTTCTCGGGTTCTTTCATGCCTTCTATGAGATGGAGATCGCGATCGCGAACGTGGATGGCTCGTACGTGTTCTAGGCGAGCGAGATCGTGATCGGCTTCTCCGACGAAAGCGTTCTCGAGATCTAAAAAATAAGATTAAAATAAAATTAAGTAAATTAACTTAATTTGAGTTCTATTGTGCATAAACAGATTAGCTCAAATTCAATCTGCATTTTTTGCTAAAGTTTGAGAATGACTCCTAAAAAGATTGTAAACATCTTTGTATTACTCTGTTATTCACTTTCCTTAATTTCTCTTAAGTTTCTCTATTAGAAAATTCCGAGTGATTTGAAAATTTTAACATGGATTCAAAATGATTGTTGAGCATTTTTGTGTTAAAAACTAATCAGAGTATACGTTAATTATAAGCTTTTTCAGTACCTGCTTCTGCTCGAACGTTTATTTCTTTCATAGCGTCCTCTCTCACGCTCAAAATTTCCTCTTCCTCCACTATTGTTATAGCGTTTTCTATCGCGGTCATCATCGCGATCCAAAATTAGTCCTTTCTTCTTTTTTTCTTCAACGATTTCCTTGTAAATTGAAAAAAAATAAACTAAAATTCGTTTAAATATAAATTTGAGCTTACTCTCAATTCCTCGAGACGCTCCCGGATCGTTATGAATCCTAAATGCAATTTTCCACCGAAATGATCGGCTAAACGTCGATCATTATCATGGATTCCCAAATAGGCGGAGCAGACTTCACATACACGTAATTTCTGTTGTTGGTAACTGGAAGCCGGCATCGAATTTCGGTACTCAATCTCAGCAGCTACTTTTTCCTTCTTAAGACGTTCAACTTCTTCCATGAATTTTAACGACTCTTCAACATTACCTTCAGCTCCTAGTTTTTCAGCGTGTGCTAACTTTTTGCCGATTTGCTCGGCGAGTTGATGCACTTTGTTTAACTTCGCACAAAAATAATTACAATGAAGATTTCAAAAGAAAAAGAATACTAACTTTAGTGGCAACTTCAGTGCTCAATTCTTCCTGAGTTTCAGCTAAACGTTTTTTCGCCAATTCCGTTTTCCTGTCAGCCTCGGCGACAAAAGACTGGAGATGTTCAAAAGCCTAGATCGAAATCAAGCGATGAGTGCATGTTATTAAGAATAAGAAGAGAGTGACATGCAGAATAACAAATAAAAGAAAATGAACACACAAATATATCTGCTTTATACATAGTATATTGCACCAATGGCGAAAGACTTACGGCTGGGAATTGCGAGTAAAAAGTAATAGAATAAATGCAAGTAAAAAAGTGAAGATCGAAGATAAAAACCTACGTTTCATATTTTGAAAATGGTAAAAACAAGAAGCATCAACTATTAGATATATAAGATGTAGTAATACGTTACCAAATCGCCTCCGACTCTCGCGTTATACATTACCTTAAAACGCAAACACTTCACTCAATCTTTTTAACCTCAAAACCAGAATAGGAATCAAAAGGCTAAAAACCACTGATATAATGATAAAAATAACGCTCATTTTGAGATTAAGTTTTTTTAAAGACTACTCACAACAAAAGCAATGGTATACAATCAACTCTGGGTTCAATCAACTGGAGGCCCTTTAATGTCTGAGCAACTTTTACAACAACTGAAAGTCAAACCGAGAGGAGACCATCGTTTTACAATCAATTCTTCAATATTATTGATTATTTTGTTGGTTTTCAAACGGTTTATTGTGCGCTAAGCCACTCTTACCGCGCGACTCATCGACAAGAAACCGATTTCTGTTAATTTTGTATTTTGTGTCGTTTGTAAAAGGGAACACTTACATCCAACTCGTAGCCGTAATCCTTATTTCGCGAAGCGTTTTCGAAATCAGCACGAAGAGCGAGTTCGTGGACTTTCGAACACTCGCCAATGTCCATTCGCTGCAAGAATCCGTTTTAGCAGTGGTCTCTAACACAGTGATCACTTACCGTCGAGGCGAGAATGTCGTGTGGACAGCAGCCGAGAAGGAAGCTTTTGCAGACGCGAGGGTCGGAGAAATGGTATCGGTTTCGTTTGCCTTCGGCTGAAAAGAGCGAAAGATGCGTCGAATGAACGAACGCAGGTAGCGAGCGTCGTACTGACCTCCTTCACGCGCAGTGCCCATCAACTGATCTAACATGGCTCGCATCTGTTCGGTCGCCGACATTTCGCGTTCCGCTTTTGTCAATCGCAAAGCCTCGCTTTCAGATCTTTACTCGCTTTTCGAGTCGCAAACAGCGTTCGTTTCGCTTCTTTCAGCGAAAACTGTACTCAACACTCGACCAATGGGCGTTTCTTTCAGGGCCGTCTGCTCAGTGCGTCTTTGCACCGATTCTGCTTCTCGTTTCCTTTATTTGTAATCTTCCCGTAGTCAAACAATTGATCGCACTCTGCTTTAAACTCCGCTCCTAACAATTCTTGAAAATTAACGAATCTAACTAAATGTTCACAAAATACACCTCATAAAAATTCACTGATTTGTAATTTTCACATTA
>NCKU01003343.1:0-15434 GCA_003675995.1 Dinothrombium tinctorium | reverse complement strand
GGAAGATTGTCCAAATTTCCTTGCTAATGTTTACTCTCACTAAAAATAATTTTCAAAATTATAAATTTTAAAAGCTAACTATTTGTTACCATTTACAATTATTGAAAATGCTTTCACCATGAGAAGCATGTTAACATAAAAGGTATTCCCTCTCAATGGCATACCGCACTGTTCGAAGTAAGGCGGTATGTCGATCAATTCGATCTATAAAAGCATGCCGGTTAGAGAATCAAGAAAAGAGAGGCAAAAATTGTTCTCCGACAAATTCTTTTTGAAATAAGTTTTTTAAAAATAAGTTAATCAAAGTGTAAAAATTAAGTTTTAAAATTTATTTTAATAGGTTCGGCTTATAATGGCATGCCGGTATAAAGCGAAAAAAGTGATATGCGAAAACATCGAGTTTCAAAACACGCTAGCATGTCATTTAATATGAGGAAGTATGGTAGATTTTATTCAAAAAAGTTTTGAACAGAAAATTGTTAAGAGTAAGATGAGCCACTCAATATTTTATTTTCCATTACTCTGAGGAAGTGTAGTTAAAGAGTTTTGTCAAGTAATAGCGATTTTTACACGCAAAAAATCAAAATGCACGTAGCTTTTAAAGTTATTTTGAAATGAAATTTCATTAATAATTTTATTTTTTTTTCATGCGGTAAATGAAAAGCCATCTGATATCAAAAATTGATTTTAATAAATAAATTCAATTTCTTTTGAAGCAAAATTTAATTTTTAATGTAATGATAGTGGCGTACACTCGTGGCTACATTAATATGCTATCATTTTCATTTAAAACTAGAATCTCCAATGGATAAGATAACATATTAATGTGCTACCAATATATTTTCTGATCTTAATGGTAATTTTATTCCATTACTTTCAATTTCGAAATGCTTGCAAAATGTTCAAGCACAAAGCTTAGCGATATTTCTCTTGATAAATTTCCGCGTAAAGCAAAGAACTTCTCTTCAAATGCAACAATGCGCTTGCTAAACATTTCCATTTTCAATTCCAGAAGATAATTGAATTTTGCGTTGACAACTTGGTTTTTCTTTTTTTTATCAAATTATTAAGACTCAAAGTCAAATTTCTTATTTTTGATTACCATTCCATAATGTCTGCATAATTCAATTTTATGTCTAAATCTCTATTATACTTTGATGATTTTTATTTCCAATTTTCAATTTTGTTTAAAAATCTTTTTGATGAGCAAAAAATGTTTTGAAAAAATCCAATTCAAATTTTAAAACTTAAACTTACCATGTCAGCACATAGTGGTGATAAATGTTTTCAATCTGCCTTAAAAACTTTTTAAAAAATAAATAAAATAAAACAATCTCAAACCTCATCGTTTTAAAAATGACCAATGCAAGAGACACGGAAAGATGAAGGCATTTTGGTTTTAATGAGTTTAATAACTCAATTTATTTGAAATATGCATTCATAAAGATGGTTTTGATAAAAATTTTTTACTAGAAAGAATTTTTTACTAATTTGAATTAAATTCAATTATATTTATAGTTAGTATGGTAGACATGCGATTTCGACAATTTAAAAATTAATTGATTTCCGTAATATTTTTGTAAATTTCGACACTTTCTTTCCAATTCAATAAACGATGCTATCGAGCCAAGTTTTACTCATGAAATGATCAAATTTAATTTTTGCAACTGATGTGAGCAAGGAAGAAGAAATTTTGAGAGATGAAAACTTTTTCGTAAAGAGACAGTTGATTTTCAGCAATAGATAAGCAGTTAGTCAAAAAAAGCATTGAAAGAAAAATAAATTTCATAGACTTCAAAAGTGGATTTTTACGCTGTAGTTTATACAAAACGTTTATTTTTGTAATTTTATCTTGCTTATTAAAACTAAACTTTCGATAAAACAACATTTGAAAAAATAATTAAATCGTTGCTATCGAAAGAAAATTGGATAAAAGCATTATTTACTTAAACTTACGAAAAAATGTATTTAAAATGTTGTTCATCTTTTGCATTTGAAATATTTTTTTATTTTGAATTAATATTTTTTGAAAAGTAAACATTGTATTGTAATTGAAAAATGGTTTCTACTTTAGTTGAAAACGGCTATTAAAAGATGCTTGACGGAACTGTTTTCATTCTTCACGTAACTTTATTTTCGCTGTTTGTTCCATTAAACTATGACCAGAGTATACTTGATGAAATTTGATAAGCAGTTGTGAATACAATGCCTTAAGAGGGCTGCCAAAGCAATTTTAACATGACTTTTATTTATGTGAAAAGCGTAGTGAAAAAAGAAGAGAAATTGACTTAATTATATTTCACAAGTTTCTTATCACTTGCAAAATGTTCATTCGAATAGTAGGATGTAATTTATTTTTATCACTTTGACTCTTCATCTGCTCTACGTGAAGCAAAATACTTATGAAATCACGTATTTTCACTCAATTCGTCTAGATTAAATTCAATAAAAACTTTTCGTAAAGATAAATTTAATAAAATACTTTTGATACTTTTCATTTTCCAATTGTTCAACTCACGATTCTAAGTTGATCATCAATCTCATTTTGCTAAACAAGGTAAGAGCTATTAAAGATTTTCTGTCTGTATGTTGTCTATTAGAAAATAAATTTCTTCCTTAAAAATTTTTGCCTGCGTCAAGATAGAAAAAAGATAAATAAGACATTCTATAAATGCAAAATTTGCAAGAATGCAAGTTTTGCATTCTATATTTAGAGACGATTTCAATTTCATATTGTTTGATAGCAAGAATGATATTAGACAGAGTAATATCTGTGTTCACATTCAACTCTAAATTCGGCCAAGTTCGATTCATTTCTTCCGAGTAATACCATTGAAAAATTAATGCAAATCACAATGAAATTATTTCTTTTCAATTTATTATTGTGTCCACTATACTCACTTAAAAGGAATGCATTTTTTACGCTTCAACATTATTTTACCTTTATTTTTAAATGCATAGAATGTTTATTATTGTCCAGAAAATCTTCTCTTTATTTATACATTCTCGCGAACCAATGAAACGAAGTTTTTTTTTATATTAATGTGCATAAGCTCTTAAGGCAGAAATTATTCGGCAAAAATTCATTTCAAAAAAAACTTGCAAAACAAAAATTTTATTTTACTCTCTTATCTCTTTTATTATTCAAACTAAATCAGAAGATTTAGTTTTTTTTCAACGTCACTTAAGATTTCCTAACAAAACACACTCTTTTGAAAGTAAATTAGAGAATTAAATCTGGTTTATTCCTATAAATATTTATAATCTCATACTAAGTAAAAAGAGGAGGGCTTTCTTTCAAAAAGTAAGATTTGTTTCGCTTCCTTGAGAAGAAGTCGAATCAAGAAAAATGAATAAGAGAAAAAAGAAGTTAAAAGCAATTGTAATAAATTTTTTATGAATTTATTCCCTTCGCCTCCGTTGCTCTAAGACTTCTTTTAAATCAGATGCTATTTAAAAGTTTGATTAATAGAAATCACTTACCATCGTTTTATTCGGTTAAAAAAGGAGATATATGCTTACAATATCTGAATCAATTTGTGACAAAGAAGTTTTGAAAATTTTCTTTACCTTAACAAATACGATTTTTGAAGAAATTTAATTTTAAGCGAAAAATGAATGTTTATCATTTAAAATACTTTTCATTTTAAATTCTTCTACATTCATGTTTAATTATAAAAATAAGTTTTGCATAAAATTTAATTTTATACTTTTGTAAAGAGAAAATCAAATCTTGGCTTTTGAATTAAACTAAATTGAAAAGCAGAAAATTAGACAGAAGATTTTTTTTTATTTCTGTGAAAAGAGCAAACATTTGAATGTTTGCACTTATTTTCTACGATGTATAATCGAGAAGCTAGAAAAATAAATTTGCGTAAATTAAAATTCGGGTCATAAGAAATTAAAAGCGTTGGAGAATATGCCGCAAAGTAAAATATCAAAGCGGAGCCAAAATTGAAAATTGTCTAAATTTTGTTTTTTAATAAAATGTCAAATATTTTCTGAAAGCAAAGAAACAGAATTTTTAAAGCTATAAAATTAAGTTTCATCTTATAAAGATGAAAAGCAGCGAAATATTAGATTCATTTAACTATTTTAAATAACTTCCTATAAAATTTTAATTAAACTTTAATCTAAAAGAATATACAAAGAGCAAAAATGAAAATGAAATTTGATAAATTAGTTGTGTTATGAAAAGTTTCGATGCAGAGCAAATTATTTTCTAAAAAAATTATCGTTCGAAAAAGTAAAATGAAAATGAAAAACGGTTAAAATTTGATTTTCAGAACTAACACATTTAATTAAAAAAGGGCTTAAAAAATTTTCGCAATTTCTTGATAATCCTCTTAAATTTTTTTTTGTGTACCTTTTCATACTTGTGATGGAAAGCCAAATGAATACAAAATCTTCTTTACAAAAAGATAGTGATTAACTTACTTCTCTTTAAGCTTTTTCTACCTTTAAGCTTTCTTTCTTTGTAGTATATTCTGATTAATGAAGCTGAAATAACAAATGGTTGTAATTTCGAAATGTAATTTTTTCATAAAACATCGCTTTCAATCATATTTAAGTATAGTGCCGTGACTTTGATATTTGATGAAAAGAGAGTTGAGAGTTTTGTTTCTTTATTCTTTCTCGATTCAGAATTGTTAAATTATTTTCAGCCCATTTTCTAAAAACAGAAGACATTTTCTTGTTAAATGAAATCTAATTTTGAAAATAAGTCAACTTTTCTGAAATTACATCTATAGCGAAATAGATTTTTTCATTTGTTTTTTGGCAAACAGAAAAATTTCTCTAAGCATGAACACCAAAAAAGTTCTGTGAAATATGTGTTTAGATGAAACAAGCTTACCTGTCAATACTCGTGGCCGTTATTGTAAACACTGATAATCCATTGGCGAGATAAGAGGCAAAATTGCTAACAGTGCAGTAAGCTAGCCCAAAAGGCCAGTGGCTTTTTATCATAAACACAAAGTTGAAGAGAGCATTCATTGTGGCCATCATAAGATCCGAAATCGAAAGGTTGAGTAAGAAAATGTTTGTTTTTGTACGCATTTTTTTATGGGCTAAAATAATCCAGATTACGAGCAGATTTCCAATTACTGCACCCAAAACCATTGAAACAAATAGAATTGACCAAAAAATTTGCACCCACATTTCGGGAACAAAAGGTCGAACTTCATTGATTTTGTCGCTTTCGTCAGTTAAATTTTTCTTTCTGTATATTGATATGCTCGCATTGAATAAATTTAAATCATAAACACAACTCAAGTTGAAAGTGCGCTCACTGAAAATATCGTTCAAGCAATCAGTTACATTCGAACTAATATCAGTGTTGATGAGAATTTTGTCACTCATTTCGATCGAGAAGAGTTGAATTGATTCTTGTGACAGCGAACTTTCAATGAACGACGTATACGAAAAAAGGGAGAATGACAGCGTTAAACTATGGGTTCAATCGAAATATATAGCGAATGCATCGTTTCATAGGCTTGTTTCATGCGCGTTAATCGCATGGCGAAAATCTTGAAAATAGCAATTTTTTGCTCTGCAAAATATTCATTAAGCCAAATTCTATTTTTCTTTACTATAGCATTTCTTTTGCTGATCTCGCTGCACAAATTTCCATAAAGTTAAATTTAAAAATTTTTCTCATTATATAATCGGTATAACAAGAAACGAAAGCTTCACTTCACAGCATGCACATTGAATAACAAGTTTCCGCCTATTTGATATTCTGATTTGAAGCGTTATTTTCCGCACGAATTTTCTTTCTCATGCATTCAGCTTTTAAGTAAAATTATTATTTTTAACATTGTTAAAGGTAATTTCAACACTTTTTAAGCGTAACTTATTCGAATAAATTGAAGCTATTGAAAACAAAATTTTTCGGATTTTCGATTTTACGTATTAATCATTTTCTCTTTTTGGAGCAACTTCTCTGATTCCTTTACGCAAGTAGTTTCATTTCATCGTTTCCTCGAGAATTTAATATAAGCCAAGCAATGTTCACTGTTTTTCATTAAGCAACGACAAGAGAAACGCGAATTCATTTTGAAATTCAAGAAGAACTGGAGCATACGAATTCAAATTCTTTTAAAGATGGAAATTGAATAAAAAAAAAATCACGGCAACAACGAAGAATGAGTTCTACAAAATTAAATTAAATTTGTTAATGTTTGGAAAAACTAAAACATTAGGGATTTTAGTTTTTTCAAGACAACAGCTTTAATTGACAAGTCAAAGTGAAAACGTGACATTATACACGCGTGGTTATTATTTCTTAATTTACCCAATTAGTTGTTTTCACATTTCATGTGACGAGCAGTTAAAATTTGGCATTCAAATTAGTGTCAAAGAATAGTTGCTTTAATTTAAAGCTCCTTATTTGCCAGAGATAACACGTTAAGCGAGATTAACAATAGAAATAGCAAATTGCTAATTAATAATTTTTTATAGTAATAATAATTTTTACAGCTATATTAATATATTGGAATTATAGTAAATTGCTCTTTTAACTAATGCACCCACAAACGCACGCACAACGACAAGGCTATCTTGAAGATAAAATATCGCTTCGATACTTTTCTTTCTCCTCACACGAAGAACAATGGATTTTCGGTTCGAAAAAAAATTGTCACATCACACTTGAATTGATCACTTGTTTGTTTGAAAGGACATCGTTTTGTCGAAATAATGGTGTAAGACAAAGCTATTCTACAAAATAACTTTTTAAGTTTTAATGTCCGAATAATCCTCTTCGAAGCGTTTATTATTCGCTGTCATTTTTCTATCTGAAAGTTTCGAACATTAAATTGTCTTAGTCGCAAAATGAACGTAAATGTCAAACTGTGTTCGAATCTGTCGAAGAAGACAGCTTGTCTAAATGATCGCTCGATAAGATTTACTATCTTTTCCAATTTTCTTTGAATCTATAGTTCCACAACATATGCGATTGTAAAACAAAGAAAAAACTTAAAAATATTTGTTGCTGCATATCGCTTTTATCAATATAAGTGAAGAAAACTTTTGATTAATCAAGGAAGTTATCGAAAAGTTTCGTCCGATCGACCAATTTAAATTTCGCAGGAATTATTGCCACTTTCTGTATTTTGAATTGCTTTAATTTTAAATTTTGCATTTAGTTTTGTTTACAGTGTGATAAAAAGCAATTAAGTCAATAAACAATCACTTACCAGGGACACTTTTCAAGTGTAAATGGCCGATTTTGATGAAATTTTGCAGACAACTTTTGTGAACAAAAACTGTGCACAGTTGTGTGATTTTTAGCGGCAGTCTCGCAAGCGGTCATTAGATATTTCAGGTCAAAGATAAGATATTGAATTTAAATATTAGTATATTCACACAAGAGATTGCGATCATTTTATCTGTTGCTTCATGAAAGTTACATTCTTCAATAATTCAGAATTTATTGTTAAAATATTATCTTTAACGTCTCATGAGGTTGTTTGATTTTTTAATGTAAAAGCATCTTAGCCTCAACATGTTCTAAAATTTTCGTCAGCAAAAATCTTCAAATCAAGCTAATAAAGATTTTGGAGTGATTATCAAAAAGGTTAAGTTATAATATTTAAAAAATCGTGTGAGAAAGTTTTAATTTTTGATCAAACATAAATCAGGTGAAGCCCTCTTGTCAAGTCTGTGCATATATAAGACGCAACGTTACACAGAAGAGGCGCTCAGAATTATTTCGCTTCCACTTTCACTGTTACTATTCACTTTTAACTGAAACTCAAGGCGTATTTACTCTTGTAATCGATAGCAAATTATATTTCAAATAAAAATCACAAATCGCTTGAAAAGCAATAACTCTTACTAAATTTTAATCTAGATTGCCCTTCTATAAACGGTGAATTTAATATCTGAAAACTCTTAATTTTCGAATGAATTAATTGATCTTATTTCTCGTTATTATTTTATGTAAAATCAAATTAACTTATTCAGCCAAAGATTCTAGCTCTAGACATTTAATAAGTCCAATATTAATTAGCCCAACTAAGCTTAAAGATATAAAAAATGTCTAAGATGATTTGATTAAAATATTAAAAGATTGATTTTAAAGATTGATTTAATTTGCTTATGAATCAGTGAGAAGACTTGAATAAAGAAATGTAAATGAAATGCAGTTGATTAATGTTGTCAATAACAATGAAAACAAATATTAAGCAACATTTTTATTCTTGTGATCCTAAAATCGACAATGTTTTACAGTTTGCATAAAATAGAAATCAAAGGCAACATTGAATAATTTATTCCAAACAAATTTTGAGATTTTATTTTATTTTTCATATTTCACGTCCTTTTTATCTATAGTAAAATTAAAGAAAATTTTCAAATTTAAAAAAATGAATTGATTTAAATTTTGATCGACATTTATCTTCTTTTTATCTCTGCATTTATGTACTGAATTCAATCCAATTCACTTAATATTTGCATAAATTCTTCTGTGAATAAAAGTTGAAAAATTCCACTTTTTTACAGAAAATTTTACGAAATTTAAAAAAATCATTTAATGCTTTTTTTCTTTTAGAGTGTAAAATTATTAATTAATATGAAGCAAAATTTTAAATAATATTTTAAATTATTAGTTTTATTTTTTATTTCAAAATTAACCCGATCATTAAAAATGATTAATGAACTGATAATTGTAAAAAAAAAACTTTCGAATTCAAAATGAACAAGTAAAGTGTGACAAAATAAAAATTTTTGAAAATTAAAGCAACTTTTAATTATTATTTTAAATATTTTCAGTTTTTTTTTTCTTTTTTCGCTTCACTTTAATTAAATTTTCTTTTTTAATGTTAAATTAATGAGCACTTCGAAGAGCCTTCGGCTTGCGAATAGGTTCGTTATATTATTGCTCTACTCCTGTGATATATGAAAATTTCACGAAAACTTGTCAAATAGATTATATGTTATAAGTTTTACTGAAGCACATGCTTAAATCATAAGCGTTGAGTTTTCAATGATCTCTTCAAAAAGAAAAATTAAAGATCCGAACTTTATTTAAAAAAGTTAATGATTATTTGTATAAAAATTTTCATCAGTTTTCTCACATTCACTAACAAGATATCTTAAACTAACGATTTTATAAACAAACTTAAGATAAAACGTTTCATTTTATTGAAGACTCCTTTTCTTGGTTGCTATTCACTCAACACTAAAAATCGATTTCTGTTCACAACGAATTTTTGTTCATCGTCAACTTTTTTCTTATTTATTTTCCACTAAATGATTTATTATAATGTTTCAAAAAATAAAATAAAATAAAATAAAATTTGGCTTTTCCTAAAATATATGAAAAACAAAGCTGCTTTCATATGCATAAAAAAGAATTTAATTGCATTGATCTGCAACTTTGTACAGAGCGACAATTTTTTACCGGTCAAAACAAAAAATGATCTTTCATAAAGTTATGCAAGAATATCCGCAACACAGAAAGACACATAAAATAAAAAAATCGGTTGATGCGTTCAAAAATTACAGCGTTTTCAGCAAACATGCCGTTTTCAACCGAACAACGCGTTTTTGAAGAATAAGTGCATTGAATTAAAAAACTTTACAAAATCAATTAATGAATTAAGATAGATTAATAGAAGGAAGCACATGCAAACAAATGTTCTGTGTCCAAATTGCTGAAAAATTTCAAGTAAATGGCTTTGTCCGAGACTTGCCACATGAGTGAGATAATTCCGGAATGTCCGAAAATCAGATCATTTAGGTTCTTTTTTTAGATTTTTGATATTAAATTTTCGACATGTTTCCTTCAGAACTTTGACCATCACAGTAAAATAATAAAGCAGAACAGTTAAAAATGTCCATAATTACTCGCGAAGAGCACGAATCAAAAAATCGTGCAACTTTTTTTCTGTCGTCTTGATTAAAATTTTTATCTTTTGTTTTGTGAATATAGACTGACTCAAGTATTTTCCTCTCATCGAATCTTTTACACTGTTTTAAACATAAATTAACCATAAATCTATAAACATAAATTTTAAACGAAAAATAAAATTGGATTTTCTTGAATTCCTCGTTTTTATGGGCAAATTTTTGTGCAAAATGAGATTCATAAAAACAATATTCGCCGTTTGCGAGAAAATAAAAGCGAAATTTCATAATTAATAGTCGCTCAAATGCTGTGAAGCTAGTTTCTCGTTAAAAAATAATTTTTTAAATTTAACAGCTTTTACTTTGATGTTTAGAGAACCCTACATTTTTTTCATTTAGCCAATATTCCGATAAAACTAAGATTCGTTTTACTTAAATACAATTTTGATTATATTTATAAAGTTTTTCGTAATCTCAATTAATAATTAATGCATGTTAACTTTAAATTTTGCTTAGAGATTTATCAACAAAAATCATTTTAGAAGTGACCAAAATACTATGTAACCTCACAATTTTTTTAACACTACTTTTCATAATTTACTGATTAGTTTACAATTGAATTTATTTATCTCAAAAAGGCGTTTATAACAATGCATTGTAAAGCACGATAAGCCCTTTTGAATTAAATAAATTCAATTGTTACTTTGCTTACTGAAAGAAAATTCATTCCTTGTTTGAAATGATGTTTCTTTTTATTATTGAGTTTATATTACATTTTACACATTGTTCACATAAAATTCAGTTTCATCAGAAATTGAGTTGTTGGAAACATGTTTCGAATGAAAATATACATCGTTTACGATTACATCATCATAAACTGAGCCAAGATTCGCGCCATTGCCGAAATGGCCTATGGCATTGAAGACGCAGGAACGAACGGGCTGAAATCGGTTACTTATACCACATTCAGTTCCTAAATCTTGGCATTCGACATTGTCTTTACATGTCGCTATAAGAGATTCGTGAATTAGAAATGTGTGGCTTCTTTTATATTCAAAGAATAAACTTACGCCTGCAATAAAAACAAGCGATATAGTCACCTCTATTAATTACTGTTCGATAATTGCAATCACGTAAATGTCTTCTCCGACAGGTAAATTCATTGATGTGTATTGCTTCGCAAACCATCTCAACATTGCCAAAAAACAATCCTCGTCCACGCGGTGACCGTGTACCTATCGTCGAAAAATATTTTGTTCTTTGTTTGAAAATTTAAAAATTGATACATCGTTCATTTCTTAAAAGTCCAGCCTACAACAACAATTCTCTTACCGGCAACAACATAAGCATCAAAATCGCTATCACAGCAAACACAAATTCTTCGTCGGTCATAAAGAACCGTTGCCCACGGTCCATATCTAGCTGCACATCTACGAAGCGATAGTTCATTGCAAGGTTGAATTGAACAGCCTGCGAAAGTTTCACTGCGGTCATTGTTTGCCCAGCAAGAAATTATCAGATTGCAAGTAATTAACAACAATACTACGATCATTTTTTACGGATTACAAATCCTTTCCATTTGCTTCGCCTTTTATAGATATTCTCTGACTGGAAATTAATGAGGAAAAATTGACGAGGAAATAATTTTTCATTGTGCTCAATTCAATTCTTCTAGTTTCGTAACTGTAATCTAGTTCATTGGTATCATCGCAACAATAAATGCATTTTGTTGATTCAATCGCGATACACCTTTTCTGCTCAAGAAAAAGCAAAAATCAGCTATATAACTAAAAGAAAGTGATTGCGCTTTATTCTTATTCTACTTTTATTTCCAGTTTTGATTTATTTTCGCTGGTAATGTTTCGAATACCATAATTTTTGCTATTAACTTAAGAAAAACTCTCATACATCAAACAAATAAAACGCTAAAAACCAATAAAGAAGAGTAAACAATTGTAAAATTCCTTTGATTTGAAGCCAGTAATTTTTATTTAAGGCATTAAAATGGAAAAGAAATCTGATGCATAAAATATGAAAAGTTATTTCTTAGTGTCTTTGGAACGTGAGCCATAAATATAAAATGAAAACAATGAATTATTTGTGTTAAAAGCAAACTATTAATTTATCTATGTGAGCATAAGAAAACATTAGATTGTACTTTATGTGTTCATGTCAGGCGAATATGTAATGCTTTCAAAACAAATGAACATTAATGTCAAATTTTATAATTAATCGCATGGTTATGTGATTAATTGTAGTAAGATGAAAAAAAGCGAAATTTAACGCTTGCTTTTGCTTTACACTTATCAAACTCTTTCAGCTATTTATGCATTTTTTTTTATCATTTATCTATTAAGGCTTTCTTATCACGTGAAATTATTTTGAAAAAAGCAAATATTTGTAAACAAGAGCGTTGGCATCAAATATAGATTTCACTAATTCAATTAATTTAAGTTTTAAATAATAAAAACTATAAAATTAGGCTATCTCATCTATTTTTATAAGAGGACAACAACTTTAATATTTTTTATTATTAAAAACAAAGCGTTAAGCTTAGTAAGATCAGACAATTTTTCAGCAAGAAATAGAGGGCAGGTTTTCAATCAAGTCATTAGAGATTGCAAATCGATACAAATACTCAAATGGTTTAAAAGTGACCTTAAAGATGCTCTGGCTTCGATGATAGCTATCGTTTCGATTTAATCTGAAAAAAATTCTAAATTTTTCATTTCAAACCTTTTACAATAGAAAATTTTAAACTTGCAATTTAATTAATTTTCTTTTGAAAATTTTATTTAGTCATAGCTTATTGATTTGAGAAATTTAACTTTCCATTACAATTTTATGTTATCGAGAATTAAAGCTCAGTTGAAATTCTCAGACTCTTGAAATACTCCTTAAACTCGTTGAAATTCATTCATAGTGATATTGATGTCACAGTTTTAATTACAAATTTCAGTTTTGAGTTAAAATTAATTTGATTCTAAGAGTTGATTAGCTGATTTTTAAATTAAATGTTCATGAAATAATTTTGTTGAGTCGATTATTTTCTGTCAGTCTAAAAAATAATTACAATCTTATAGTAGAGCTTTATTGTGCTTACCGTGTTCAAAGAACGCACGATAAGAAAGAAATTAAAAGCAAAAGCATGAAAATTAAAGTCACGCATACTAACATGAAAAAGCAAGATTGAAGCAAAAAAAAAATTGTCAAAATGAAAGACTCAAGGTTCACTCGAATTTAATTGCGAATTGGCTGCCTGCTTTAGACAGCTAGAAGTGTTTTCATTTGTTATCGCTATGATATAATCTAATTTTTATGAACGTAAATTTTTAAATTCCTTAGTGCAATCTAATAAAAAATTCGTGTTTTATGCTACCGTGTTTTTTCGTGTCCGTGGATGTTTTTTTCCTCGAGAGCGTGTCGTGCTACCATAAATGCGATTTCTTGACACGAAGGCACTTTCTTTGCGTTGGCTTCAAAGCGAATCATGTTCGTGTGTGTTCATATTCATAAAAGCAACTTTGGGTAAGTCGCTAAATCTAAGTTTGGTTTTTTAATTCGTGATACAACAACTTTCTTGATTATTTAATAATACTTGAACAATATCTTTTTAGACAATTAATTTTTGTGAAATCAGTTTATAAATTATAGCAGTCAAGTTTCACTAATTTATTAGATGATTTATTACTATGATTTTTTAAAAATTGTTCACCTTCTCCGTTCTTTAATATCATTGGTATAAAAACTTTTTTCAGGCTTTACGCCAACAAATCTATTGATTCAAACAAAGTGAAGCGATGAAATTCTTCTGCATGACAAGAATAAAAAATTGCTTTTCGCTTTCACTAGGCTTAAAAACTATTTTTAGGAAAAGAATGAAGATTAATGGACAAGAGAAAAAAAACTTTATTGCAAAAGCTCAGGTATTTTTGGATTCTAATGTGAAATTATGCACTTTTTGCTTAATATCCTTTTAATCAAAAAAATTAATTTTTTAGCAAAATTTACCAAAAATATTTATTTATTTAAAATTAGGTCTCGAAAAATGTTGAATATTTTACAAACTTTTGGAAAAAAATCAATCAAAAGTTCAATAATCTTTTGGTTAAAGTTCCCTTTCCGTTATACGCTGTGCTCCAAAAAAAGTTTGTTTTTTTTAATCGATGAAGTGATCAGTTAAAATGTGTTCACTTTATTACCAAGTTGCTTTTTATTTACTTATAACTACAGTTTATGTGAAATCAAGGCAAACTTATATCGATGGTTGCTTGGCTCTCTCTGCTTGCACTGATCGTTTTTTAATTCAATGCGAAGAAAGTAGCAAACACTGGGCTCAAATTATGATTGACGGCGAGATGAAATGTTTTTGTTGTCGAAAAGCGAACACAGCGCGTCTTGCTGCTGGTAATTATCCTCATTTTATGCATTTTTTTGCTCTTTATTTTCGTTATTAAATCTTTAATGGGAACGTTTTTTCAACTATAGGATCAAACGTGGAGAGAGGAACAGGCTTGTTTTGGGGCAACAAAGATAAACTTTGCGAAACGCTTTACATAAGCGAACATCAGTGTCGCAAAAGAAATCAAAAAGACTGCAATTACGAAACCATTTTATACAAACGCACTTACATCGGATGTTTCTACTGCAGGCGTATGTTTCGTTTAAGAAACGAAAATTATGTTATAGCAAAAAATTCATACTCTAAAAGCAATACTCTGTTTTTCTTTTCTTATCGTTCTAAGTTTAACCTTAATAACTGCGATGAAATGATTGATTTGCCTCTTCGCAAAAAAGTTTTACAAATTTAAGTTTTTATCATACTTTTGGTTTTAAATGACAGTTCTTTGCTTTCAGCGCGTTGCACCGAATCCGCTGATTGCGAAGATTTAGGAAGGATTTGCTATGCTTTAAGACAACATCAACTTCTGGGCGCTTGCATTTTCGTTAATCATCGTTTCGGACCAGGATTAGCACATGAATCTGATTCCGAAAAAGAAAAACCCAATAAAGAAGAAGACAATAATTCGCTGACTAAAGATATCTGGATTCAAGATTTTTAATTTATTTTTATGTGAGAGAATATTTCTTAAAATTTATCTTTTTTAAATTTGAGTTAAAATGCTCTGAATGAAATATAAACGAGTCTGCTTCTAAATAAACGAATTTATTTCAGAGGAAAAATAACTAATCTCGAATGAACTACCTTTCTGAATAGGTTTCTCTCTAAAAGTTGACTTTTTATTTATATCTAAACGTGTAAAATGCAAATTCAAAGTCCGACTATTACTATGATCACATTCCATATTACATATTTTCAATTGCTTTCGTTTCTCTTAGTAAGTATTCATTTGATATTCAAAACAAATAACTAACGTTCAGAAAAGGGGTCTGTTACATTTGCCCGAAAAAGTTCTCCAGAATTCGTTCTTAAAATATTATGAAAATAAAAAATATTTTTGAATTAAACACCGTTACTTTGACTTAATTTTGATAAATTTTTAAAAGAACAATTTATTTTTCCAACTTCAGTGACCATCATCAGGGAAACAATTAGCAAATATTAACAATGACTCCATATT
>NCKU01003342.1:0-15436 GCA_003675995.1 Dinothrombium tinctorium | reverse complement strand
TTTTCTATTAGATATTTTGTGTAAATTGGTCAAAATAAACATATTTGTTATTTATCAACTAAATAATTTAACGAGCTATCGAAATAAAGCTCATCAAAAAGTCTTTGACAATAGCAAATTCCTATTAAAATTGGAGAAGTTAATCACCAGTAGCATTAAAAGCAAAGTTTTTTCCATAGACTTAATTACAAGGTTCGCATGTGAATATAACTTCGCAGGAGCGTTATGTACACAAAAGGACTATGGAAATGTTTTCTTATCTTTCGAATTCTGAAAATTACAAAATGAATAAAAAAAATTCATTGCAAATGTTTGAAATGCTTTAAACACCCGAAGAGTGCGAAATTTTACTCAAGATGTGCTCAATGCTTCAGGGTAAAATAATTATTGACAAAGTGAAATTTGTGGCTTGTTTAAATTTCAACTTGCTTTCCAATTTTCCTTAAAATATTGCTTATCAAACTCAATCACATATCAATCATAGCTTTAAAGCGAACCATTTGAATGTTCTTTAGTTCATGTCACGTCTGAGGGTGAAAACAAGAAATTAAGGGAGCATCTGCCTCTTTTGTATGCGAAAAATGTACGTAAAGCAAAGTATGCAAATTTTTAATATAACTTCATCACAAAAAAACTTTTTAGCTCTTGAAAATAAAGCGCTCAAGTTCTCATTTTGTTTATCCCGACTGCCGCTCTTGTCACTCATACTTTTAACTCGAGATCTGTCAAACGGATTTTCATCAAATTTTGTGCAGTTTTGACAAAAAATTTTCCATTTAAAACTGGCTTATTTCAATATTAAATAAATGCATAAAATAGGCAACTTTTTGACCAGCACTGTACACAAAAGTCAGGGTTTGAGCCAATGAGATAATGTATTTTTCCAGGCCGAAAAATCTTAGACTGCCAGAATTATGAGTGCTTAAATCTCATATTCATTCGATTAACTAAAATTTTTGTTAAAACAATGCATTTCTGTAAAAAAAACTTAAAATTAAGATGTCAATATTTCTTTGATGATTATTTTAAGTGATGGATTTGGTATGAGCATTTGCAAATATTCAAGTCTCTATAATAATCGATGAGAAATTTAAAAACTTTTTAGATAAATACATGAAAAGAATGAAACTAATTGAAATTAATGAATTCAGCTTTCTTCAATTAATTATATCTGAGCTTGAGACTTAAGCATTTGCATTTGACCAACAAATTGATGTGATCGAGAAAGTTAAAGACAAATTGTAAAAAAGAATTTTTAGAGAAGTTAAAAAAATGTTTGTTTAAAAACCCTCATTTGATAAAAATCATCGAGACAATCATGAAATGAATTGGAAACTTATTTGCTCCATTAGCGACAGTAGATTTTGACAGATCATGTTATTCTCATAAATGCATATTATTAGATCGTTGTCATCGTCTTTCTTGTTATAACTCAATGTAATTCAATCTAATCGCATTTTGGAATAAAAAACTTTAGCCGAAATCTGGCCGAAAAAAGGCCTCTTTTTCAGCCGAAATTCGACCGAAAAATGCCTATTTTTGCGCCGAAAAACACATTCCTAATTATTTATTTATTAAGATTAATTAAAATTTAAAATTTTTTTGAAAAAGCGCTTTTTTGATCGCGCCATTATTTTTGTACCCAGCGGAGTTTTTATATTTTTTGCTAATAAATTCCTCGATTTTCTATGGATTTTTTAGTAAAAGTGCGTTTACTTTGTAAATAATAATCGGCGTTATTTTCTACCTGTAAATCAGCATAAATAACATTTTTACAGCATTTGTACCTACCTTTTTCAGTAACAATAGACGGCACTTGAAAATTACTTTGAATTACATCAAACATGATGGTAATTTGTGTAATAATTTACCCTCCACATCAAAAAGGAAGTTTTTGTTTTTGCTTTGCAAATAACAATTGTAATAACTTGCTTCACTTGCATGCTAATTCTGCTTATTTTACATGCAAAGCCCGTTTCGCTCGTAGCTTCTCTTATACGGGACCACGAGGTACTGCTCACTGACAGTGACCCGATAGACTATTATTACCAAAAAATCACTCAGGTATGTATTTTCCAAATTCTGTTGATATTGGTGATGCTTTTGTTAGAAATCATCGGTGACGATGTAAGAGTGATAACAAAATTTTGTTACCAACAAAGCATTGTAATATTAACTCAATTCTTAACTTTTTTCGGTGAAAATTTTGTTGAATAGTGTTATTTGAAACCGGTTATGTATGGGTTGGATCGAAGTGGGATCGGTTCCGGGCTCAAAGAACCTGAGCTCGGACATGAAAAATTGGCCCGCTTTACACTCAATCTTAAATTTCAAAATATTTTTCTCTTCCATTCTGCGATCAATGCAAAGTTGTCTGTTTTATCACGAATGATTTATAACCGCAGATTGCAAACTACTTACCATTCTTAAGAATATGAGGTGGTTTCGTGTCTTCCGTCTTACGGAAGCAGGGACAAATGCCTTTTGACTTCGGAGTGCCGAACACATTGATGTTGTGCCAAGAGATTGATACGGGGTAGCTTAAAACGCTCGGCAGTCTTTTTCTGCCGCCTTCTCTTACTTCTAAATTGTTCGTATCATTGTATGCAGGTATTACGGTCTGAAACAAAAATTAAGAATGTGAATGTGAATCTAAATGAAAGTCGATAAGAAATTCTTGTTTTTCTTTGATCAATTATTTAGTCACTGTTTGCAGCAATTAAATATCAATTAGCGAACTAAGCGACAAGGTTTGCAAAAAAAAGTTGACGATGAATAAATTAATCACAACTTGATGTCAAAAGCGAGATGCTTGAAGATTGAAAATTATCGTCTTCACTTTTTTTTGAAAATATCGTCGATTCTTTTTCTGACGCTTGAAGTTTTCCTCAATTCTGCCCTTGTCCCATATCAAACATTTTTTAAAAATTAATTCATAAATTTTTCGGCTCCGTATGCTAAATGCACAAATAATTTTTTTTCATTCGAATCGAGAATGAATATGCTTAAACGGCGATGAATTTGCCGCACTTGTCAATCGGGTGAAAGCGATTTTAAAAATATCACTCGAAATTAAACGCTTCTCAGTGACCGTAAATGAAATCGATACGAAATAAGTAACGGTTGCTTGGAGCTAAATTCTGCGACTTGTTCGGCGGTGAATGAAAAAGTTTACTTACGCTCAGACTTCCCGATGCTTCGTATTTCAACGCGAGATTATCGTTTTGAGCACTTCGATCATTTTTCGCTCCCAAAAGCGGAGATCTCTCATTGTCCACATCCATTGATCAGCACCGATTTAGCAAGTGAATTCGAAAACGCACCCGATGAAGTGAAGCGGATTACTGGTCAGCTTTTAACTCGCGTCCTTCTAGTTTTCTCCTCTATCAGGCGTTAAATTGCCGAGAATCATCAAACGCTTCGTTTGCATTCCTTCACTTTATTTTTTGAATCAGGTTTTCGAAGTTTGATTAACTCCACCTGTTCGGCCGCTATGTCCAATCCATCTCTTTCTCTCCAACTTATTTTTAATTCAAGGCTTCTCGGTTTTCCTCTAAAATGTTTTTCACTATTTTGAACTTCATTTTGCGTTTATCAATTTCAATTTTTGAATATTACGTGTTGAAAATTAAAACGAATTCACAGAAGATCATTGCGAATGCTTAGTTTTAAAAGATGAGACTTGAATGAAAACGCTGTTTGAATTTTTAAAATTAAAATGCAAAAGAAATAAATTCTTATCGGCAAAATATAATTTTTGAGCTAAACGATTTTTTCATGTTTACTTTTAATAAACATTTTTACTGACAATCGAATTGAAGTTTTTCAATGTTCACTTTTTTAATTGATTTTCATGTGATTTCAGCTTGTTTACTAAAATAAGTTTGCACACGAAATTGAAAAAAATAATCGTGATTTTCCTTTTAAATAACTTGAAGAACGCAATTTCAAGAAAAAAACACACAGAAAATGCCAATTTAGTGAGCAGTCGATGTAATATAAATGCATTTCTCTAGTTATTTGCGAATTACTAGCAATCACTTCAAATTATGCGAGTTTTTAAGCGCTTTTAACAATGTAAATATCATGAAATAAAAATTTTTCATTACATTCTAATGAGTTTTTTTTTGTGATAAAGAACTCGCATTTGATAAGAGTTGAAAAGTTTTTATTTTAAATTTCGATAGCTTTAAACTCAAAAGTCAAAAAGAGTGAAAAAAATTGCAATTTACCATAATGTCTATATACTTGGCCGATTTTATATTTATTTTAATAATTCGCTTTCATTAAATCAAGTAATTTATTAGTTTTTAATCAAATATTTTACAAAGGTCGAAAAAATTTTTTTATGCTAAAAGAAAAAGTAGTGGACATTGCAATTGGGCTCCAATGTTTCAATAATGAGAATCGAGATAAGCGATTATTTTTTATTTGAGGTAGAGTGCGAATAGTTTTGAAATTATTTAAATCGCTTCAGATTCGAGCTTTTTCAGACCTGATAAAAGTTTTGTTCGGCTACGATTTCATTCTATAATTTGAGATGATGTCGAATGTTGGAAAACAAAATTCAAACTTTTATACTTCATTGTTGCATAACCAAAATGCGTGATATTCATGTGAAGAAAAGATGTTCATTAGTTCCAATTTTTGCTCGTTGATATTTACTCTTTAATTCTATGAAACCTTTTTTGGAAATTTTTTTCTTTAATTATCTTGTTTAAATGGCTCTCAAAAAATTTTTCTCTGAGAAAGCGCTCAAGTTCTTAATATTTTTAAAAATATTTTTTTTCTCCAACTCTTCACTCCTCCTTGACCATCCCTTCACTCTCCCTTCTTGTTTTGTAAATGACTAATTTTTTCGATCTATCTATGTGGGATAAGTCAAAGGCAATGCTTCAATTTTACTAAAAATCTACATAGAAAAGTTTCGTTAAAATTGCCCAGCTTGCTTTTTACGATAATTTTTTTTTCTATTCATTTTAAAACCTCTTCATCTTTTTATTCTCAAATTGATAAAATTTTGATCTTGTTTATTCTTTTTGATAACATTTATGGAAGATTTATATTTATAATGATGCTATTCAATAAAAAAAGTCAATTTTTTGCCTGCTTTTGACAGTACACTTTGATAGAAAATGATCTTGAATAATGTATTAAAATCACTTTATTGAAATCACATTCTACTAACAGATAAAAAATTCCTTTCATTTTACTTTGAAAAAGAAACTTTCTTTTACGTTGAACAAAGATTGGTTCCTTAACAAATAAATACGCTATACTATACTGTACTACATGTACTATATGCTTTCACAATATTCGGAATGCCAGGGTGTCTTGAAACTTTAGTATTTTACTTTTTCATCAATTTTTTCACAAAACATCGGCACGACAGTTTAGCCAGATAAACTTCCAGCAAGCTGTTAAATCGTGTCTCAAATTTCCATACATATGTTAAACAATTGTTCTCCTGTATAAACTGAAATTTTAGAAAAAGTGAAGATTCATTTTGATACCTTTCAATGGTAAGAAAAACTTTTTGCATTTTTTCATTTTTCTAGATTTTTATATTTAAGCTGAAAAAACACTTCTTAATGCTATGAAAGTGTTCATTTTTAAGTATTTTACCACTATTTAGAAATTTCACAACCTCAAAATATTTTAAATATAATGCAAATGCGTTTTCAAAGTGAAATTTGTTCGGAACATACGCCTAAGTTTCTTACTTCACTTTGAGCAGTATGTTGGTATTCCTTCATTAGACCACCCTTTCTATGTTTTTGGTTTCGATTAGATCGATTTTTCGGACCTCTCTATTGCTCTTTGTTGTACAAAAGATGAAGAAGTTGAGATGCAACGATGTTCACAAAACTCAAAAGTATGTTGAAGCTCATCGATTATCATGTTTCAGAATCGAAATTAATGCGTTTCAAAAGTCGCATAAATTTAGTAGAAAGCGTGCAAAATATTTGTTTTCTTTGTGTGATCTATTGCGTGTAGCTATTTACTTTCTTCGTATCTTTGAACGTTAATGACATTAATTTTAAATGTTCATCAATGACACCATTTTGAAGTGTAACCAATTTGCAGTTTCGGCAAAATAAACAACATTTACGCTTTACTTCACAAATTTGTATATAATACTTAAAGAAAAAAGCCGAAACAAGCAGCCTAAGAAGCAATGCTCAGCTTAAACTTTTATTGAACAATAAATGAAATTTGTGCAGTCAAACTATTACCGATTCAAAAAGGAAATAATCGACGCTTAAAACACAATTTTAGTTACACGACAAAACAGCGCCAAAGTAGTTTTTGCTATTGCCAAAAATAAAATTTCAACAAGTTTTTATTTACGCGAAGTTATGTCCGTCGGTCTTTGAAAGCGGACTTTAAAAAAGCAAACGCAACGTTTTTCCTCCCAAGTCAAAAATCGTTCGCCTCGCATTTCAGCAATGAAACGACTCAAGTATTAGACGGTCCCTGCTTAAATCCGATTCCGAACTCAAGTTTTCGAATCGGAAACCGAAAAGAAAAATCGAAAAATGATTCTTAAAGCGTTGAAAACAATACGAAACAATTGGAAAAAGAGCACCGTTATTGTGTGTGTGGCTGCTTATGGCGTCAATTGGCTCAACACTCGAATGAAGTGAGTACTAACCGAACTCAGATTTTCTGTTCAATTCTTAATCTTTAGAATCGATCACTTGATGCGTGTGTATTGCGAAGAGGCGATTGAATTCGGAAACGAACCGTTGAATCCGTACGCTGCTCCGCGACATGTTACGGTCATTTTGAATCCGGTGTCCAAAGATAGAAAATGCAAACAACTGTACGAAAAATATGTTTCGCCTTTGTTTAACTGTGCGGGAATCAAAGTGAGTGTATTGCAGACAGAATCCGAAGGAGAGGCCAAAAATTTAATGAATATTATGCAAAATACTGACGCCGTGGTCGTTGTCGGCGGACTCGGCACTGTTCACGAATCGATCACCGGTCTTTTGCGAAGAAATGATTCCGATTCAATCTCTACTTCATTGCCAATCGGTGTCATTCCAATGAGCAAAAGAAACTATAGATTTTCTGAAATATTTGATTTCGCCAAACTTCCGATTAACGAAAGTAAGCGGTTGTCGGAAGTGAGAATAATAGCGGAGTCTGCAATGACCATAATCAGAGAGACCAAAAAAACAGTCGACGTGATCAAAATCGAAGGAAAAGAAATTGGGAAACCTGTCTATGCTTTTAACGGAATGGAATTCGGCATTCTCAATGATTTAGTAAATAAAGTAGACAAGTATTGGTATTTTGGCAGCTACATAAAACCTTATTATTCTATGATCAGAGGAACGATCTTAAAAGTTCGTAATTTCCAACAAATTCATGGATGTAAATTTGTTTTCATTTAGAACCGCGAATCTCTAAATATTCCTGTTGATGTGAACATATCTTACACCGAACCATGTAATGGTTGCTCGAAATGTTACCAGGCAACAAAGGAGTCGAAAACAATTGATGAATCGAGCCGGCGATGGTGGCATGCTTTTGTTCCTAGAAAATTGGGTTCTCAGCCAAACTCTTTGAATTTATCAGAGCCAGCTGTAGATTATAGTTCAGTTGTCAATGAAAAGTGCGGTGTTTGGAGAGATTTAACTGAAAAACAACTGTTAAACGTAGCTATTAGGAATTCAGTTTACAATAGAAAAATGCAATTGATGCTTCATTTAAGCGATGACATGAAGAAGTCGGAAATAATCAGAGAGGGGTAAGTTTTAAAAATTTTCATTAGATCGCTATGAATAGATTTTCTTTTCAGAATCAACTTGTACAAAAACAATAAATTAAAATCAGCAAAAATAATAGAAGCTCAAAACATAAGAATAAAACTAGCACCAAATATTAAGCAGACAACAAATGAAAATGAAAACGAACTCGAAAATCCAGAAGACAAAAACAAAGTAATAAACAATGACTTATGGTTCAGTATTGACAGTGAACGGTATGAATCGCAAAGTGTAGAATTAACTCTTTTGCCACGAAAAGTAAACGTTTATTGTTAAATTTTTACATCTGCCATTAAATACAACTTACTTCTTTTTGAGAGGGTTTCAAATATAATTTTTTACTTTCACGAATTACAGCGAATTTTCAAATGAAATCAGCATCAAAATATTTTTCTACATTTCGAAAGCTTTATATCTCGAACTTGATAATTGAGGATTTCACGAAAATCAATTGCAATAAGAGAAACCATTGCCGAAAACACAAGTGTTTCGACAAGTTCCATAACTGTGGGCCTTTTCTCCCATTTCTTCGCATTTATACAAATTCCACGGAACACACGACAGGCTTAACTCGTACCCACAGTAAGTGCCCGCTGGTCTGTTGCATCGACAAGCAGCAGAAGAAGTAAATGATAAACTGAACACTATAAGTGACAATAAACAAATCAAAACTTTTTTCTGATTTTTCATCTTCGAAAATTTGAGAATGAAGCCAAGTGAAATGGAAAGGATCGAAGAAATAAGTGTTGAGAAAATTTCTGGAAGATCTTTTATATATCAGGTTTTAGGCTCAGCACGCAAAATTGACTTTAAAAGCAGCGCGTGGTTTTATAGTTTTTGAAAGGCTTAACGCTGTTTCATTGTTTTCAAAATACTTTTTAAATGACAGCGAGTTGTCTGTAAAAACAAGAAACCGATAAATTTGACCTAATCAAAACAAATTTTGCCATCCGTTGCGCGAAGATAACGAAAAGCTCTTCTTTCTCCTTAGAGTCATGATTCATTTTTCTTTCTTTCTTTTTTAATTTATATTCACTGCAAACAATTTCTTGTGAATCAATGGTAAAAAAATGTTAAATTTACACTGCTATAATCACTATAATAATCATTCAATTTTACATGAATCAACGAACGGATATACCTGAAACGAATTGAAGATTAGACTGAATTTTTTGGCCATTTGAAATGCATACTCTATAGATAACTTTTCCTATGATTAAACCCATAGGAACAGCACCATACTTCCGTGAATCATTCGACTGTAATTTATTATCACCTTCTAACCAAACGTGGCCTTTTGGTACCTTAACCAATTTGAAAGATAAATTATACATTAAACTATCAGAAATTCCGTCTTACTGAGGGTGCGAATAAACCATGACCTATCTTGTCGCCTTCCATCCCAACTATTCGTTTACAAATTAAGCGATTAGGGTCGTCTGGCGATCGAGCGATGACTACGTTGCCTCTACAATTAATAACAATTAATGGAAACGACGATTTATAAACAAATTCACACAACCTTTCAATGTTGTTGCGATAAACAGCCCATTGACTGCTTAATAATACGTCATTACTTCTAATTGTGGGTTCCATTGATATGCCTTCACACTGAATAAAATACATAAAGACATTATATAAAGAGATATGAAGATATTAAAGATTTAGCATCAATTGCAAGTTTAGCAAAGTATCGAAGTGAGTTTCAAGTAATTCGATCGAATTGCACACATACTTTAACCAATTTGAAGCCGTATTCAGTGAAACACCAATAAATGCAAACCACTTGTAAGCAATTGCGAGTGTAAACACAAAATTGTTTCGCAACCATGTTTTCGTCGATAAATATGCAGTCGAATAAATCTGAAATGATAAAGAGAAATAGTTTCGCAGATAACGAGTGAATGCTAAAAGCGATACGCAACTCGCCGCCATTTGCTTACCGTTTTGATTCGCTGAAAACAAGTGCGTTTCGTTCGTTTCAATCGCTTGATTAACGTGAGTAATGAACGCGCGAATATTCGCTTTCGCTTTTCTAGTTTAAAACACAACTTTGCTTCTCTTTTACAAACATTTCCCTCGATTTTTGCGTTCACGTTTTCGATATTCGTAAAGCGTTTCCACTTTTCGTGCGTTATTTCTCTGAAAGATGGCGACTGTTCGCGAGCTGTGCGCTGTTTAGCAAAAAAAAAAGTTCTAAACGAGTGAAGATTGAAAATCATGAAAATGCGAATTCACTGCGAACGATCGCTGCTTTCTTTACAATCTAACGATGTAAGCAATTGAATTACTATTAAATACTATGCTTGCATCAATCGAAGCGCTTTATTTGCAATATCGCCTTTGATTTTTTTCCGATAGCGAGGTTCACCATTTTTTTAGATTTGCCAAAACAGCTTCGATTGTGTAATAAAACGATTAGAGAATGCAAACTTAGCTTTTAACTGTACAAACTAAATAACGCATCAATAGCATGAATAACAAATCGCTAAGCACTTTAAATTATGTGAAAATTCGTTAGAATATGAATAAAATTGAATAAAGTTTTATTCAATGTACAGGGCGTTCATAAAGCAAGTGCTACATTTTTCGATTACTAACAATTTTGGCGATAATTTGTTTAATACACAAGTACTCAGTTCTTGTAAATCTTTTCTAAATAGTTTCTCTCTTCAGCATTTAATTTTTTATTTTTAAAAACTTATGAATAGAGAAATTTGAAAATTTCAAAACTGATAATCCTATGAGAGCGCAATTTCGCCAACTTTGATTCTGAATAACTTCCAAAAAATAATTTGATATTAGTTCTACACCTCATCATCTCTACGAAAGCATCGAAAAAACGTTTTAATAAAAAAAATCATATTTAGTCGCTTTGTTTTCTTCTTATAATCCATTATAAAATGTATCACTTACTTTTTGAACGCCCTGTACGTTACAATATACAATAGTATTTACTTATTTGTTTTTCAACTGAAGCGACAATATATCTCTCAATAATTGAATAATTTGAGTTATTTTATTTTTATATTTTTAAATATTTTTTTAAATAATTTTAATTAGTGAATTAGTTGTCCTTTTCAAATAACTTTTATTTTATTATTTTTTTCAATATTATTGAGTTTTTGTCTACAACTACGGGCAATCACACCTAATAAGAGAAAGTGTTCTTATTAAGAAACAAAGTTAGAAAGCCGTCTTTGAGATCAGATATACCTTTAATACATCAAGAAATATTAAATTAGTTTTGAAAAAAAACTAAAAGTTATCAATTGTCCTAAATAAATAGCACTAGCAGCATGGGGTACAGTATAAATGAGAAAGGAATTCAAAATGGCCGGCTCCTTTCACATTTACCGTACCCTGAGGCTAAAGAAAGTGGAGAATAATGGGCCTATTACACTAGTGCCTTCCATTGAACGAGAAAAAGAGTGAAATTAATTGTAAACAAATATTTCACCATAAGATGTATCATCCAATTTCATCATAAAACGCGATTTCAATCGAGACAATGTTAAGCTATATTATATTGATATTATAATCGCGATCAAACCACAGAATTTCACATAAATATATTAAAACCTCCCCTAACCGACAACCCTCTTGAGCGGTCACCTACACTAACAGACATTAAAATAAAATACCCTCCTGAGTTAACTCAATCAGGTTCCCTCTCTACAACGGCCATTTCTTTATAACGATCAGATTTTTGTACTCCTTTTGTTTCCTTTGTAGAGAAGTTTCACTGTACCGTATTTTCTTACAATATCAAACATGTTTTTCAATCGTGAAACTTTGACATTGAAAAAAACGTGAAATTCATGCATTGTACATGTGCTTATATCTCGAAATATAAGTACGTGTAAACAAAACTCAAATGTAAACACAGAAAGGAAATACATTTATCTGATTTCAATTGTTTATTAAATGAAAATAAAAGGAACGTTCCTCTTGTTAATTGCGCATTTAAACATTGCTATTCAGTCGTGAAATAAAAGCATAATTGAGTTTTAAAGTGGCGACTTGTAGACCGATGCATTCAAAAGTGTTTCTTGAAAATTTTCGCGAATTAATTGAAGTGTTGAAAACTTTGGAAGCCGACGCTCGCAGAGAATTGTGCGAAGATATTTTTGTATGCTTAAACAAAAAGAATGTGAGAGAGAAAATGTTCTATCAAATTCCGAAAACGTCGCCCGCAATTAAAGTTCGATTGTTCTTCGACGACATCAGAGTCAGAAAATCTCACATTCAATAAGTTGTTCGCCATAATCAAAGCGATAAATAGAGGCATACTGAGGTAAAATTTTAGGAAAGTTCCTTTTTAAAATTTTTTCTTTACAAAAGAAACTCAATAATTCCAAGTGGAGAAGAGACATTAATGCTGTGTTTGAAAATCAAGATGCTGAGTTTTTGTTGTTCTTGCACTTCGGAGTAAAGTTTAATTCTCAAGACTCTCACGGTGCGAGACACAAATTTTTCTAAACGAAAAAAACGAAAAATTTGTTTCTCGCATCGCGAGAGTCTCGCCTAATTATCTGGCTTCACAAACTATGGATTTTCTTTTTTACAACTATAAAATATTATCAAAAAGGGTTAGTTTTTATAAATTGATTACTAAAATTAATTTTCGGAAAGTTCCTTTTGAGAATAAATTCTTTAAGAATGTGTTTGCAAGCAAAATACAATCATAAAAAATACAATAGCTGTTCAGTGTCCTTTTATTGTGAAATTTTTTCATATTAGTACACGTCCCACTATTGCGAGGTTTTTGACGTTTTTTGACGTAATGTTATACCTCGTATTGTAAGTACATGTTCGATATTGTAAGAAAATACGGTAATTTATGTACTATGAAATTTATCTAATATTTTAGATCTGTTAAATTATTACACTTCATTACTATATTTCAAATTCACTAGTTCGCTGAACACAATTTACCATATTTGTGAATTTAAATGAAATTGTTTTACTTGTTTTTATTTGTTTATGATTTTGGCCTTAATTGCTTTTTATTATGAATAAACTTTATTAAAAACACGATTGTATTTAGAGAAAAAGAGATTTCAAAATGTAGTTAAAGTACACTTACGGGCAGAAAAATTTGTTGCGAACGCACATATACGATGTAAGAATTGCGCCACCCCATTAAGTCGCGAAATTTACGAATTTTCTCCCAGTAAGTGTAAAAATTTCGCTCAATAACAGACAAGTAAATGTCGACAGTGAATAGACAGTTTTTTTTATGAGCAATGTTGTAAAATTTTAAATTTTTAAATTATATTCGCTTATTTATTTGTCTCATTCATAAATATGTTTGCAGTGAAGTGCGATTTAAGTGAAGTGAAAGATTTTTCTGGACACGGGTGTACCATTAAAATTATATTTAGCTACTTTAACTAACATTTCAACATCGTATATTTCATTAACTTAATCGGAAATTTTTAATCATAGCTTTTTGGTCAATTCATTGTTAATAAATTTGTGATTTTAAAATCTCATATCACAAGTGATTATTTTCAAAAGAACATTTTTTCGAATTGAACAAGTTTTACTTGCGAATATCGCCTTTTCAACATTTTTAACCGCCCGATGATGATCTTTGGTCACTCGATTTTGTACTAAGCCAACATATTTATATTTTCTGAAAGAAGTTTTTATGAAAATACAGCAAAAATCTTGATTTTATCTGTAGTAGTGTGAGGAGGAGAAATTCTCATATATTTAAGGCATTAGAAGGCAAATTTTTTCTGCCCGTAGCAGAACATTAGTATAATCAAATAAGAAATAACAAAACTCAATCAAGCTTGAGAGTATAATAAGTGAGAAGAAAGCGCATTTGAAAGAAGTAGTAATTTCACTTTATAAAACTTCCTTTCTCTGCCCAATAGCTTTTATTCTTATTCGAAAAAATTCTGTTGCAGAAATCAATTCTGATACATTTTATAGAACATCTTTGTGGAACGAAGTGAGCAATGGCAAAGATTTTTTTAGCAATCATCTATTTGATCTCTATGAAAGCAATGGCTTTAGACAACAAAAATGTCAAACCAATGGTAATCAATACTTGGGCCTTTGAAAAAGCGAATGCGGCAGGTAAGCTAAAAACAATATTATTTAAATTTGTTTTGCTATCAAAGAAACACTAAGCTTACATTTATAATGTGTTTGCTACAAAAGTATCCGACTTTAAAAGATATTTATAAAGCGGGTCTTTTATGGTTTTTTTTCAAATTTTAAATTAATTTACATGATGTTTTTTATAAAACTGCATTAATGCGAATTGAACATCATTAAAGTTTTGCAGTTTTATAAAATACACCCTTTATTATACATGTTAAAAATTAATATTCAATAGTATTGCGAAAAAATATTGATAAAAAAAATCTTTAAAAAATATTTATAATTACGCACTTATAAAAAAGTAAGATTTAAGCAAATCATTGATTTACCTTTCAAAATTTCGCATAAATTCAATAATTTGTCAAAAAGAACTCGTTTGCTGCTCTTGGTGATAGAAAAATATTTCTGAACCATAAAATAATCAAAAATTTACTAAATTTTCTGTCCATTTTTAATTAATACATAAAATTATTTTTTAAAAAATTTGAGTCATATATAAGGTAATAATATCTTTCATATTACATCATAAAAACATAACTAAAAATTTGTTCTGGGCAGTCAGCTCAAAATTTCTAAAAATTTGTAAAAATTTTGCCAAATTTTCGAATTTTTAGTTACCTTATCCAAATAATTTTTTAAATTTATTACATATTTGATTTATATACATGGAATTGATTAATATTTTGTGATTTTTGATCAAATAGTATGAAGGATTTATAATCATTAAGAGTATAAATGTGAAAATTCTCATAAATTTAAAGCTGCAAATGTATCTAAATATTGTCCTTAATTTGAGAATATCTACCACATTTTTGGGATATTAAACAAACCTTATAGCTTATTATATATACAAATTTTTAAAATAAAAATATAAATAAAAGAACGGAAGTTATTTAGTTTAAGGTTGGGATACTTTTATAGCGGACACTCTGTATTTACCAAATTTGATTAAACATAATTTATAATTTAGCTTTAGAAAAAAACAAACAAATAGCAACAGTCTTTTTTAAAAATTCTCTACACTCGTTTAAAACTGCGTTGACATATGAAAATTTAAGTGAATATTTAAATAAAATAGTGATAAGATTGAAAATGAAAGTAGCTCAGATCCCGAGCTTTCAAAGTAAAAGGACCTATTTCGAAACATGTTACTTAATTTGCATCTTTCTTCCTTATATTTTAAAATTTAATTGTTTAAAAGATGACTTACTTGATAATAAAAATCCATGATTATAACAAGAATTAATAAGGATAATAAGAATAAGAATGATAAAAGTGTACTACAGTTCATTTAAAATAAAATGCTTCGATCATTGAAAGTCAACTTTACCGCAATGCTTATGAAGCAAAAAATGTTTCATAAGTTTGCAAATAATCAAATGTTAAAATCTTTTGATTCGATAAATGCAAATGTCCCAATTTTCGCATAATTGAACAAAAGAAGTGGACAACTTATAATAACTATAATCTATAACTATAATTATTATCATAACTCGCTGATCATCCTACAATTCTGCTCTCTGTGCGGCAATACATAC
>NCKU01003341.1:0-15437 GCA_003675995.1 Dinothrombium tinctorium | reverse complement strand
GCAAATTTGGAAAATGTTCAAAGCCCAGCGTATTCGGATATTTCGGACGCAAATGATTCTGAGGCGGAAAATGAGAACAATAATGTTGAATGTGACGAGCAGAGTAAATTGACGACTGCGACTTCAAACGAAAACAATTCTCAAGCCGTGGCGAGTGGCTTCGGTATGTATCCATTTTTCAACCAACCACCGTACCTGCTGTCGGTAAACACAGGTTCCGGACAGCAGTCTAGAAGCGACGATAATCGTAAAATTGAAAGTGAATCGCCGCGCGCGGTTTCAGTAGACTCTCGAAGAGGCAGTGTATCCTACGATAGCGAATTGGGCGACAAAAAGCAGCTTGAAGAGAGTGGCAGTGCTTCTGACGCAAAGGCCAACTCAGGAGAATACTCGTCAAGTTTGCAACAACCGTTTCCATACCCTTACAGTTATATGCAAGGTTACCCGTTTTCGGTCGACCCGTCATATCACTTGCATTTAATGGCTAATGATCCTCACTACAAGCAGAACTACGAAAGACGAGAAGAACAGGAGCGAATTGTAAAGGAGCAGCCGTTGAGTAAAAGCGAAAAAGAAAGGTCATCGAGTAGTGATTTCGAGAAGAAGCGATCGACTGCTTTACCAATGGACAGTGCAGCGAGCAAAAGCAGTTTGAACGAAGGAAGAGTGGCAGCGAGTCGTGCAGAGATTCTGAAAGAGAAGCAAAACGAGAACCGGCAGATCTTGAAAGAGAATATTGAGTTGAAATCTCAAATGGACGCGCAAAGTACAAAAAGTCGGCACAATTCGGGTCCTGGAACCTCTCCTCGAAGTTTTACGAATCTTCCATTCGAAGGGATGCGTTACGAGCGGCAGAAAGACGAGATGAGAAGGTACAATTACGGAATGGAAAGCAGCTTGGAGTCGGCACGAAGCACGATGACCACAGGTCCTCCACCTCTGAAGCGAGACGATTTGAAGGCAGGGAATAGCAAGGCTTTGAGCAGTGCGAATGGAAAGAGCTCCTCGAACACATCGTCATCTTCTGTGATTCCTCAGCACTGTTCATCCGCACCCTCTTCATCCGCATCCGCATCATCTTCATCATCGGCATACCTTTCGACATCTAGTCCGAAGAATCGAGACACCAGTAGTTCAAAAGAAGCGTCGCGAAAAGATAAAGAAGAGGAGAAGAGCAGCAAGAAAGCTGTGAAAGACGAAGGCGTGAAAGCGACGATGGAGACGACGGGACCTCCGCCACCACCGACAAACAGCTATTACTTGCATCCGTCGTACCTGCAGGCGACCGCGCACCCGTTCGCTGCGCACATGCCGTTCGATCCGGGGCACGGCATGTTTCGAGGCGGAGTGAATCCTGCGGTGATGAGTCCGTACGGAGGACCGGGACCACCTTTCATGCACCCGCAGCTTCGATACCAATATGTTCCTCCCCCTCCCGGGCCGATGGAGCTCGGAGCGAGACCTTCGCCGTCGCCCGCAGTGCCCGGCGATCCAATGGTCCCGAAGACGCCTGCCCCTGCAAAAGCTATGGATTTGTTGCACCAAGTATCACAACACTATTCATCGCATAAGATCCATGAGCTGCAGGAACGAGCTGTGATGTCTCCCGGTGCTGCGGTCACTGGAAGTGTTCGCGAGCCGCAGTCGGCTTCCGAAAAACCGACTGGAAACGCTGCTGCTGTCAGTATGTCAAAGAGTTCTCTTCCTGAATCGAGTTCAGGTTCTTCAGTAAAAAGCGATTTGCACTCGAGATCTCCTCCTCCACAACGACATCTTCATACTCATCACCACACACACGTAGGAGTCGGGTATCCGATCTACGATCCGTACGGAGGTAAGTGCAGATGGCGACTGGTCGAAGACTCGTTCAACTAACTCGGTCTCTTCCTCAGCAATGATCGTCACTCAACAAGCGGCCGCCGCGGCAGCTGCGGTGGGATCCACGCATCACTTTGTGCCGAAGTGAAGCGCGAATACTTAATGCACGGATCTAAACCGAGTCTTATTTTTGATATCGTTCTGTACTGCAAGCATATTACGATCATGTATAAAGTGTTCAATGGGTATTTTAAACACTCTCTTCGCTCTCGATCGCTCGCTTCGAGAGCGTTCTCGTCTGTCAAACAGATGCCGAACTTTTTCGCTCCTCATCCTTCGCTTCAAGTGCCATCACACTGTTATGTTATCAGCCGACATTCCTGGTTTCTTGTACATATATTTTTATCAATGGAATGTTTAAGTGATTTACAGCTTATAACCAACCGTGGTTGTTAATGGTTTTCGCATACTATTTGAGCCTGTATTTGGGTCTTTTAGAATAAATTGTATTTACCTTCAATTTAAACATCAATTCTTTGCTTCTCAAAAAATCTTCAAATTGAATAATGTACAGCTCCTGCCAGAATGTTGCTATCCTACTCATATAAAACCGCTTTATTAAATCTATATTGTAAAACATTTTGTCACGAGCTGTATTTCCATACAGGATTAAAATCATGCTTTTAGCGATATGCATTTTAATGGGAAACTTGTCGAAAGCGAAAAGAAACGCATCGCGTTAGCTTTCGAAGACACGACACAGTGGAAGTACAAAACAAAAACATTTGTGACTCACTGCAACCTGCGATTACGTGTGAGTTACACCCTTTCTTGCAATAAGCATATTCAGCACTTGAAACTTGCGAATGTACTCAACCGCTTTCTTGTGCGTGACCATTGTGAAATCGTAGCCATTGCACTGCAATATCTTGTCGCCAACTCGAAGACCCGAACGCCACGCGGGACCATCGGGATTAACGTCGGTCACATAGATGCCGTTGTCGGTGAATCCTTGCGGCGACTGACGAAAATCCTGATCAATGCCGCCTCCGATTTTGAACCCAGATTTGAGTACTTCGCATCCTTTCTCGTCAATTGTCGACTCTTTCGTCAATTTGATCGGAATCTGCGAACGAGAAACTAGTGATCAGTGAATATTTGGCGAGCGGCGGACATACGGACAAACACTCGATGGCTGTGCCCGGTTTGTGTTGAAATGTGGACATCGCGTCTTCTGTTGGCGCTGCGTTCGTTCCTCGATGACGAGTGACGTGCGCTGCGAGTGTGTGGCTGCAATCTGCGGGAGTGTCGATTGATGTTTTCTTGCGTCGCGCTGATAACATATCACTGAAAGACGTCGAAAGTGGACTCTTGACCTCCCCGAACTTCATTTTAAGCGAAGCAAACGATGGCAAACAGAGGCGATACTGTGCGAGACGACGATCAGCTCGTCGCAGCGACCAACTGTTCGGACTTCAATTGCATTTCTGGTCAGAGCCCACAACGATTGATGGCGAACGATGTGAGTGAAAACAGTGCGTTCGGTGCGCGACGTGCCGCCAATACTAATCGTGAGGTCGAATTGGACGAAGAGGAAGAGATAAAATACGGCGCGAAGCACATAATCAAACTCTTCATTCCGGTCTCGATTTGCATGCTTCTCGTCGTTGCCTCCATCAGCTCGATCTCTTTCTACACTCACACAGATGTTTATCTTGTCTACACTCCATTCACCGACCAAACAGTGGACACTTCAACTCGAGTGTGGCAGTCTTTTGCCAATGCGTTCATACTTTTAGGAGTGATTATCGTTACGACAATCGTGTTAATAGTTCTTTACAAATTTCGATTCTATCGCGTGATCACCGGTTGGTTGATCCTTTCCTCATTCTTCTTACTCTTTCTTTTTAGTTCGATGTATCTCTACGCGTTGCTTCAAGTGTACAATATTCCCCTCGATTACTTCACTGTTGCAGTTGCTTTATGGAATTTTGGTATTGTAGGCATGATCTGCATCCATTGGAAAGGACCGCTTCTCTTGCAACAGACTTATTTAATTGCGATTTGCGCTTTAATGGCATTGGTTTTTATTAAATACATACCCGAATGGACAACTTGGGTAGTGTTGGGTGTCATTTCTGTTTGGGATCTTGTCGCTGTTCTATGTCCCAAAGGCCCTCTTCGTATACTAGTTGAAACGGCCCAAGAAAGAAATGAATCCATCTTTCCTGGTTTGATTTATTCTTCAACTGTTGCCTATTTCACAAATTCTGCCACTGTCAATACGACAATGGCAGATACAGAAAATGAAGAAGGTGGTAACTTAACGGATACAGTTCCAGTTGCATTCGTTGATCCTTCTCAGAGCAATAGGCCGACTGTCTCTTCAAATCAGTCGGTTAGCAACGCTCAAAATCAATATGAACTTATGGAAGAAGAAAGAGGAGTGAAATTAGGATTAGGAGATTTTATATTTTACAGTGTGCTGGTGGGTAAGGCTTCTTCTTACGGCGACTGGAATACAACTTTAGCTTGTTTCGTCGCTATAATCATCGGTCTCTGTTTGACCATTTTGCTTTTGGCAATTTTCAAAAAAGCTCTACCAGCTTTACCGATTTCCATAGCTTTTGGACTTACTTTCTATTTTGCGACTTCATCATTAGTACAACCGTTCGCTGATAAGCTTGCAAATGAGCAATTTTATATTTAAAACTTCCCAAAATCTTGCATATCCTAATCTCTCGTCTGTAATTTGCGACGAATAATCATAAACAGTGTCTCATCAATTTAAAATTTTAAATACAATTTACTGTCAATCTTCAAATGTTTTGATTAAATTTATTAATTGATTTCTGTGTAAATTACAATATCGAAATCCCTTTTTTGTTTAAAATCGAAATCATTTAAAAATCTTGTGTCAACAATAATTGTCAATTTTGAAAAATTAAAAATTAAATTAATTTATGAAAATTTAAATTTGAATCAAGTAGTTATTCCGGTCTCAAGACCCAATAACTGCTTAATAAGTTCATAGGTAGCAAAAGAAACTGCAGCCATTGGAATTGCTCGAATGTAGTTTATACTCATTCCGCGATACAATCCTTTGACGATTCCGTGCTCACGATAAGTAAGTGTCAACGTCGAAAGACATCCTTTGCTGTATTTTTGCGTTTCTGGTGTCAGCATGCTTAACTGCATTCTCCGACGGGCAACATCAAGAGGATATGAAAATGTTTGAGCAATTGCGCCTATAGAGTGACCAAATTACATTGAGTAAGTTTGCGTGAATCGAATACCTGCAATTCCTCCGCAAATTAGTTTTGATGGCACATTTAACATGATTTTGTCATTTTTCTCCGTACCGAACACTTGTGGAAAGTGTTGAAGAAGAAAATATTTGAAACGTTCGAAGCCGTAAAAAGAAAAACCTGGAGGCAAGTGCTTAAAAATAAATCAGAGGGGCAAATAACATACCTGAATATGGAATCATTCCGAGTACGGTCGGAGTCAAACCCTTGTAGAGAGCTAAAAATCCTCCTTCATTACGAATCACGCTTACAAGCGTCGGGAAAATTCGCATTCTTTGCTGGGCGACTGCGGCCGTGCCATCGGTAGACGGAACAGTGACATGAAAAGCTAGTCGAGCTCGTACTAAATCCAAAGGATATGTAGTCACAGCAGCAGTAACTCCAGCCATAGATCCAGACAAAAATTTCAGGCCGTGGTTCGCAGAAGAACTTTTGCCAAATGTTTTCGCATTGAACTGAAATCGGTTTGACTCAAAAATTAGTTCGTAGAGCAGAAGAAGTTGAATACTTTTTTGTAAATTTCGAACGATAGAAACTGGACAGCAGCATACGGGAATATTCGCACCATTTGTGCCCCGTTTCCCTTATAAAGCCCAAAGAAACTCTCTTTTTCAACAATTCTTTTTAGACCAGAAAACACACCTAAAAGCAATTATTTGAAGCGATGAATAGTTAGTTTTAGAAATCACCATAATGTTTGTAGTGATTGTTATGAGCTTGAAGAAGTATTTTGATGCGGTCCAAAGGAGCAACTGTTGTCTTCGAAGTCATGCCTGCGATTCCTTTTGGAGAGAAAAGAAAGTAAAAACAACTGCTCTACACACTATGGCCTACCTCCGGCGAAGAAAGACTTCGTAAGAAAGTTTAAGTCGTGTTTCTCTTGTGACATATCGCCGATGATTGCCAACGAGAAGTGAACTCACTTTTCAAACGAATTGAATTTTTTGATGCTCCGTGTAAACGTCAGCAAATAAGGGTCAGCGACAATCTTTGCCTTCGGTTGCGATAGGCAATTAATTTTTGACGAAAAAGATAACTGTAATCCTGCAAAACGAGTTGCTTCAAAAAGCGAAGAAGCCTCTTGTTCCCGAATCGTGACCGAAAAGCATCGAACACTCGCTATTCGGTCGTTTTGTTTCGCATTCAATTCATGTTTTGAAAGTAACGTCGAAAAGTTTGATTCAAATTTTCAATTGTTCGAAAGGAATCGACAGCGATGCGCTTCGCTGTTCTCTTCTCTTCGCCTCACTCACTTTGCGAACGTATCAATGCTTTTGAAAAGAGAAAAGAGAGAAGAAATCAAAATGAAAATTGAACTGAAGTGAAATGAGCGAAAGAATGCTTATAAGAAAGCTCCGCACACGGCTCTTTGCTTTTTGGTGATTATGGTTTAAATTTTCGGAAATTATAAAAAAAGTCTCAATTTCAAAATGTACAGTCAGTGACAATTTGTTTTGCATCTAATCTTTCGATCCGCACTTTAAAAATATCGCAAATTTTAAATTCAAAATTCTGATTTTAGCTGAAGAAAACTATTTAATTTAATTTTACAACTTTGAGTTATACACATTGAGTTATATCTTGTGAAAATGGTTATTTGAGACACAAATAATATTAACAACTACAAAAGATTTGCTGTAGAAACAACACAATTTGAAGCTTCATTAAAAATAGATTAGATTATAAAGCGACTTTTTGTGTCATTTATTTAAAGCTTAAAATTTGTTTTTAATTAATTAATACATCGAATTAAAAGGCTTTCAAGTGGTAATTATTTAACACAGAGAAAATTACTTAAAGCAAAAAACACATCAACAAAGAATTTTGAACAAAAATTTCTAAGAAAACTGGCTTTGTACGTGACTTACAGCATGGAAGAGAAAATCGAGGAATAAGCGAAAATCAGGTTACATAGATCAATGAAAGCTTTGTAATATCGTGGACAAATTCATTCCCGAAGAGAGCCTACCAATAAAAGTAAGCACGGACACAAAAACCGCTGAAGCGTATTTTAATATTTTTGAACAACTTCTTTAAAAAATCCGCAATCTTATCGTAACAAAATATTATTTTTGATAAAACAGTGCTGCTACCTATAGATCTAAACATGATCATAACTTTTTAATCAAAAATTTAAACGAATTAATTTACAAAGAATTTTTTTCTTCTTCAAAATTAGGCTTCCGAAGTCCTTTTTTGGGTCCGCCGATTTTTCGTCTTCGGATTTTAATTTTAGCGACCTTAAGCTGTTTTTTTTTCAATCTGCGCTTTATGTCCCGTTTTCTCCGGCTCCAATAAAATAAGCTCGTTGAAGTTTTTGAGTGAACTACAAGCAACTTAAAATGTTTGTTATGTTTTAAATTGCAAAAATTTTGCTAGAGCTCATCGAAGAGCATTAAAATCAAGCAAACAAAGTAATAAAACTTGTCCAGACATTGATCAAGAAGCCAAAAACTATTGAGTTTTCATTTTTTCGCAGGTATCCACTAAAATTTAAAAATATTTGAAATTCCATGTATTAACTCAAAACTTCACAATAATTGCCTTCAGTATTAGTTTAAATTAGTTCGGTTTTAGAGCGTGCACCCTGTAAATGCAATCAATTGATTGAAGCGTTCGCCAAACACAAGAAAAAATTCGGAACATTAATACAAGTTTTGAGATGATCGATCGAAGCAAGCCTCAAATTCATCAATTACGAATGTTTGAAAATATGTTTTAAATTAATTACGATCAAAAATGGCGAGAAAGCGTTCGGGAGGTGTCGTTTCGGCAGATCGCGTTTCGCAACTTTTTCAAAGTTTGCTACTTTTGCGCAAAAGACGATCGCACACACCGCCGTCGAGCGATGCTCTGTTTGTTTACTCAAACAACGGTAAATTGAATAACACTCTCTATGCAAAAGCAACGAGCGTTTCTCGCTTAAATCTCATCATTTGCAAAAGCACAGTGATCGTGATTAAATGAGTGTGGATCTGGCAGAAAACTGCGCCATACGCGTTTTAACCGAAACCATGACTTGCGAACGAAATCAGAGAAGAGAGCGGCTGAGTTCCACTTTCAGTGAGAACGAATTGGCGGAAGCTTTGAAGATCGCCAATTACGCGGATGTCGTCCGACAGTTGGATTATTTTTACGGCCAGGGTTCGCTTTGCAAAGAGGAGTTTTTATTCATTCACTTATCTCGTTACAGTCAAACGCCAATTGCTGCAATTTCAGTCTCCGACGACGGGTCTCTTCCCGCGGCTGGCCTCAGAACATAATGAGGCTCATATTCGAGACTCTCTCTATTGTGCCATCGCTATCTGGGCTTTGTATCAGGCGTATACGAAGCGAATTGACGATGATAACGGCAAAGCGCACGAACTCGGACAAAGCGTTGTTAAATGCATGCGAGGAGTTCTTTTTGCTTGGATGCGTCAATCAAAAGATAAAGTCGAACAATTCAAAACCAACCAAAGTCCGAAACACGCATTGCATTCTAAATTCGATTTAAACACAGGACTACCATTGCCTGACCAATCTTACGGTCACTTGCAAATCGACGCCGTCAGTTTATATTTATTAACTTTGGTTCAAATGATCAATTCAGGTTTACAAATAATTTACACAATGGACGAAGTGAATTTCGTTCAAAATCTAGTCTATTATGTTGAACGTGCCTATCGGACTCCAGATTTTGGTTTTTGGGAGAGGGGCAGTAAATACAATGACGGCACTCCCGAAATTCATGCCTCATCAATTGGAATGGCTAAATCTGCTTTGGAGGTGATAAACGGATGCAATTTATTCGGTGAAAAAGGAGCTTCTTGGAGCGTAATATATGTTGATATTGATGCACACTCAAGAAATCGAAGTATTTTTGAAACACTTCTTCCTCGAGAGTCAAGTTCAAAAAACACTGACTCTTGTCTTTTGCCAACTATCAGTTGGCCGTGTTTCGCCACACATGACGAAGTCTTATACAGTGCCACTAAAATGAAGATATTGAAAAAATTGAAAGGTCGTTTCGGATTAAAACGATTTCTTCGTGATGGTTATGGCACTGTTTTGGAAAGAAAAGGTAACTTTTAGTGTTCTTCGACAAAAATCAAACATAGCCGTTTATCCACAAAGGTGAATACTACAAGCCCGATGAAACGAAACAGTTTGAAAATATTGAAAGTGAATGGCCATTAAGCATTTGTTTTCTGATTATTGATGGACTTTTCAAAAGCGATGATGAACAAGTTAAACAGTACGAAAATTTGTTGATGAACCACTTAGTAAAGCGCGATTCGACATATGGCGACTATTTATTACCAAAATATTATTATACGCCAAAGGAAAATATAGATAAAGAAAGAGCAGAGCCCGGACTGACTACAAAAGTTGCGAGTGAAGAAGGAAGTGATTACGTGAATTTGTTTTTGATGGGTCAAGCACTGTTAATAATCACTCGACTTTTGACCAGTTGCTTGCTTCACATTACCGAATTGGATCCGATCAGAAGGTACTTGCCAAGTTATAGCAGGCCTCGCAAAACGGGACGCTATTCAGCATTTCAGGTATAAATGTTTGTGTAGCTGTCTCAATTTATCTCTTTTGTAACTTTTGTTCTGTTTCTTTGTGCCACTCACAGCGCAAAGAATATGTAAGTCACTTGGCGATTAACTTATTTTGTTAAACTAATCCATGATTCAATATAGGGGACAGCGAGTGATTTAGTTGTTCAAGTTGTTTTAATTGCCGAATCCATGAGGCTGCAAGCAATGATGGCAACATATGGAATACAAACCCAAACACCACTTGAAGTAGAACCTGTACAAATATGGCCGCCATCTCAACTTGTTCAAATTTACGAATTTTTAGGTGTCAATAAAAAACTAGGACTAAAGGGACGTCCTTCGCGACCAATTGGAGCTTTAGGCACCAGCAAACTTTACAGAATATTGGGCCAAACTATTTTATGTTATCCATTGATTTTTGAAGTCTCTGATTTTTACTTATCGCATGACATGGCTCTTTTGATAGATGACATAAAAAACGAATTACACTTTGTTGGCAGATATTGGCGGATGAGCGGAAGGCCAACCGTTTGTGTTCTAATTCGAGAAGAACATTTACGGGATGTTCATTTCCGAGAGATGCTTGATTTATTAGCTCAATTTAAAAAGGGTTCTCTTGATTCAGGTCTGAAAGTCAAAACAGGTCGATTGCAAAATTTAATAAGTTCATCGTGCATTGAACACTTGGACTTTCTCTACTCATTGCCAACTGAAGCTTTATCGAGACTGGAGTCGTATCGTCAGCTAGAACATACTCAAAATGTTGGCTATCAATCTCTGACTGATATTCCGAAAGCTCTTGTTTACACGGAACCTATGGATGAAAATTACAAAGAACAAATGGAACGTTTACCAACGTTTCCAGATTTAATTGAGGCTTTAAAGCATGCGGATACTTTGTTTGCTCAAAGCCAATTACTTGCAATACTTTGGCAAAGAGAAGGGCCATATTTTTGTGTTTCTGATAACATTACTGTTCGAGAAAAATTGGAAAGGCTTTCGCGACAAGCAGGAACTTTGCGTCATTGGTCGGTTGTTAGATATTGTAGTGGAATCTTGAAAAAACTTGTCGACTCCATTTCCCCGTGTACAACATCGATTCTTGTGAATGGGAAGCGCATATCGATTGGAACATTTGGTGTTGCCGATCATGTTATAGATAATCCTTTGACACCGAAAGAAATTCATGAACTTATATACAACACAATATCTGATCCGTATGAAGCCGTGCTTCAACAAGAAATAATATTATACGTCGGCAGATTAGTTTCGACCTCACCTGAGCTCTTTCAAGGCGTTTTAAAAATAAGAATTGGATCAATAATTGAGGCCATGAAAGTTTATTTAAAGTTCAAAAATGAAAAGGAAACTAAATTAGAATCATTATCACCCAGTCAAATACGTAAAGTATTATACCGAGTTCTTTCGGATACTGATTTGACGATGGAAGAAAGACGCAAAATCGATGGTGCTCTTTGCCGAGTTCCACGTGACTTTTATGATAAAGTTTGGGAGATTCTTCTTCGCTTAAAAGGAGGGCTTATCATTTCTGGTCAATTGCTTTACTCGAACGAAACTGTGTCAAAAATGTCACAAAATGAATTAAGTTTTGCTTTACTTATCGAAACTTATTTGGGTAAAATTTCTTCACCAGAATACAGACAAATCACAGTTGAGGTTAGACTATTTCATTCAGTATGATCTCACAATGCATTGCTTTTCAGCTGCTCATCACACTTTACATGATTCTGGATAGAAATCCGGAATTTTGCTTTCCGAATAGTTTAACTATTGATCTCGATAAAGTAAACCTAATTATTAATGTAAACATTTGCGTTTACTTGCATTTCACTCTTTCAGATCGTGGCAGAGGCCATTGAGAAATATAAAGAGAAGTCGCCAAATCACGATTTGCATGATTTTTATCGAGAACCGAAGGCAACGACGACCTCATTTCTCGCGAGGACACTACTCGACAATTTACTGCATCAATCGCCTCCCGATTGTAGAATTAGTTGATCCATCACGTTGCATTTGAACGCCACGTCAAACATGTCAAAAAATTTTAATGCTCAGTGATTTAATATAAAAAGAGTGATAAAGAAAGAATTTTAGCGATTTGATTTGCTTTCAAAGTGAAATAAAGCAATATTTGAGTGAAAACAGGATCCGAATGTTTATAGTATCTGTCACAGCGACAGCAATCGCTGCAGTCACAAGTGATTAACCGTAATTGTTTGCAACTTAAACACGAGATGCTTTGTGCGAGAAGAGCGTGAGGAAAGTGGTGAATTCAAGTGAGCGGCAAGCGGCGAATGACTCGCAGTGAAAAAAGCGATCGCGAGTCGAGAATTGCGAGAAAGCGAAGAGCGAAGAAGTTTTTATCGCGAAATGACGTCACGTTTGTTGTCGTGTTGACGGCAAACAAACCACGCTTCGAAACTGTGTTTTGGCCTCACTTTCGCTCCACTCGTCTCACACTTTCGTGCGTTTCGATTCCACACTCGTCGCGTTCGATTCGCGAATGTTGCGATTTGCGGAAAAAGATGGAAATGCATCTCTAACGCAGAAAATGGGCGCTTTGCGTTTGAACGAAGCGATGGCAGAGACGGGCGATGATCGCGGACGCAGCACTGTTGACGGTAACTGATTACTTCGCGTTTCGCAAACTCTCACTCTTTTATCTCTTCACTCCAAGTTTAAACTTGACTCGCTTTCGAAATTTCGCTCTTCGAATGCATTCGAATCGAGCTTTTTATTTCAAACGCTATTTTGCAGATAATTGCGTCGAAAAAAGTTTGCCGTCCGAATACAGAACTGCAAACTCGCTACAAATCGAGAAACCGGTACCGAAACCGAGATTAAGTTTGTTGGCGAAAAACAAGATCGTCCCTCAACATATACGATGTAATTCGGTGCCGAGTGAAGCTAATTGCGACATTGATGTTGCCTCGCCCGTTCGACCGCCGAGACGCAAGTCCGACTGTCCTGTGATTCCAATGCCAAGGACTATTTACTTGCGCATCGATAACGAGGACTCAAACGAAACCGAGGAGACGAGATATGTTATCAGAAACGAAACTAAGATTGGTGATCAAAAGGCGCATTCAGCGAAGTTTTGTAGATTTGGAAACTTGTGGAAAAATAAAAAGTTACTTTCTTTGAAACGATACAAAAAAGAAAACAAGTACTCAAATGCGGCGAAAGAAGTTCTTACATCGAAGCCAGAAAGGCCAAAGCGCAGTCCTCCTTTACCTCCGCCCGTGATTCACTATAAACCGGCCGCTCCTCTTCCAATATACTCATGCAATGAAGACGGAGAAGAAGTTTACGAAGACGGCTCCACAATTTATCATGACAGAGAATCTCGATGTACTGACGATAGTGATATTTACGCAACTGTTGGTGATGAAAGTAGTTACACTGACAGCAGCGACGATCACTATGAAACATTATTGGATTATAGCAAACAAGTAAACTCAGACGATGATTTGTATCAAGACGCATTCCAATGCAGACTCAGCACGGAAAAAATTTATGAAGCTCTTCCTAGTGAAGAATGTGTAAATAAATTCAATTCTCAAGCGGAAGTTTTTGTTGAATCCGACAATTATTGCCGGAAAGTTCGCACAAATTTTGACCGCAAATTGGATAAAAAGGAGAGGAAACGTGAGTTGCGAGCAGCTAAATTGCGGAAAAAATTTAATCTCACAGGTGAAGAGATTCCAGTAAATGCCGGCATTGTAATGGAAGACGCGAAAGGTGCAGGAAACGATTTGATGGTTAAGAAGGGAGAAGTAGTGTTGATTTTACGAATGGAGGGTAATCCTCGTGGAAAATGGTTGGTGAAAGATGAACGAGGTAAGATCGGTTTCGTCGATTTGCACACGATAGACGTCGACCCGGAGTCGATTAAGTCAATCATGAAAATTCCAGAGTTGTTGCAAACGTGACCTTGCACTCCTTAAACTGTTTATGTTTGTTGTAATGTGTTAATAAAATGTATTTATTACTTTTCATGGCGGAACTTTGCGAGAAGAACGATACTTCGGAAAGCAGATTACAAATTTTGGTCCCAAATAAATATAGCGGCTTGCGGAAGAAACAATAACAATAATTTGTAATTCATATTAAACATAGTTATACAAAAAGAAATCTGTTCTAATGGATGAACGCGTCCATCGATATCAACAAAAAGTTGAAATTAAAAGGTTATTGTTTACTCGAAAGAATTATTTAGAAAGAATTAGATGTTGAAGTGAACTCATTTAACAAAAGCTGCAAACACAGCCCACATTGTTTCGTTAGCGTTTGGCTTTAGACTTTCACTTTCCATATCTAAATCTAGCAATTCGCGAACTCTTTTCATTGCTACCTCGTAATCATCGTCGGACAATGATGCGAACGCATTTTCGAGGACATCTGATGCATGTGCGAGCAGAATAAGTGCTAAAAGTCTTTTGTCCATACGATGAGGATCATTTACCCATTTACTTAAAACTGCATCTTGAACCTTCTTTATGAGCTTTGTTTTCGTCGATGAATCGACCAACGGGTGCGTAGTCATATCGAATAACAGAAAGTTCTGCTTTTCGGTTGTTAACACACCTTTTTCAACTAAATTCTTTGCTAAACGTTCTCTCACATTTTTAAGCTGATATCTTAACTTGAGAGGGTTCCATGTTTCACCTATTCAAAAAGAGAAAAATAGGCGACAATTCATTTGCAGAGCATCAAGAAACAAACCGCTCAAATAATCAATCCATGACTGCAACGTTTCCGGAGGATTCGTTTCTTTAATATGTTTTAAAGCTTCGTCTAAAAGCACGTCTCCCGTCGGTGTTCCGTTCTTTAATAGCACTTTACGCGTCAAGAGACCTCTTCTTCTCATTCCTGCCTTTTCCAATTCTACGCGACCTCTAATTGCTAATTCAACTAAAATGCATCCGCGAAGGCCTGTGGATATACAGTCGTTCCAAAACGATGTGTAACCCTGAGAGAGTAGCCGAAATGAATGATTGGCGAAGAAACGCGATCAAACCTCTTTGTCTTTGAGGCCGAGCAAAAGAACCTCTTCCATTAGCGTGAGTCTCGTCTCTTTCGAGTCAGCGTCGTGATCATAATCTTGTTTGGCATTGCCATCGCTGAGATCCTCACCGGCATCGGAAACCTTATTGGAGGCCGACGAGGCGCCGTGTATTCGTCTTTGAATCAGTCCTTCGCTTCGATTCATCGTTCAGCAATCGAGCGTTTCCGTCGGTCTCGGGTTCGACCGGTGCTCGGTTCCGCAGTCGACGAGTTCGGCTTCGCTTGTTCGCTTTCGATCGAAGCGAAGTTGAGGTTCGCGTTCACTTCAAACGAGCAGAAAACGAGGCTTCGTTTCGTAGAAATCGCGAACTGCCATTTGGTGTTTTCATCGACGCAAAATACCCCAAAACGCGACTTTTCCCCGAAAGTACGTATTCGCGAGTGTTGAACGCGTTTCCGTTTTACGCATTGTTTGCATTTCGAATCTTTTGCGCCTTTCGCATTCATTTCACTCTTCGGTTCAAAAATTTCTGCTCAAATGCTTTCACACTGTTTTCGTCCGTTTTCGCGCCTCGTTTCGACTCCCGCTCACTTTATGCAAAGAACGTTTGCTGTATTCTCGTTTATTTCAACAGCACTCGTTTAAAAAATAAAGAAATTTGCGTTGCACATTCTTCAAATGGAGCGCTTACAATGGAATGTGACGCTTTCAATTGTAATGTCGATCTGAACTTTT
>NCKU01003340.1:0-15442 GCA_003675995.1 Dinothrombium tinctorium | reverse complement strand
CAAGTATTATCGTTTTATTTCCACGAAAAGCCAAAAACAAATTTTTCATATGCATTCTTTTATAAGTCGAAATATTTTGCTATAAATAAAAAAAATGTGCAGCCGACGTAAACAATGTAATTGAATGAAATTTATCTCGAAAGCGAATTTGTATGAACAATTCTTCAGAATTTATATCAAATGTTGATCAAACTTGGTAAATAAATTSTCATTTCTTATTTATATTTTATTTCTTATCTTCTATTTATTTATTTATCTTTTGAGTGAAATTTAATTAAATCTCATTGCAAAATGGCCATTTTAAAAATACTACAACAAAATTTTGGTTATGCAATTTGGTGCTGGAATAATGTAATTTAATATCAGCTTTGATTAGCACTGGCTTACTTTTTAAAAGCAATAGAAACATTTATTCACAAAAACCGAACAACTCTCTTAATAAATTCATATTAAATTATTGTGAATAAAGTCAATCATCATTGCTCATAAGTTGGCAAAAATTGTTGAAGTTTGCTAATTCTAATTGAAGTTTTTTCCGAGCAATTCAAATTGATTTTCTCAAATTCTAAATAAATGAAGCATGAATATTTAACTCCCAAATCAGACATGCCGTCTAATTCTGTTTTTTGGCACATCAGTTTTCTAATCTCTAAAATTTGACTCCATATCGCTATACAGCAATTGTGAAATGAGATCTGTCAGTAGACACTAGGGGTCCATGGATTTAAAATTTCAATTCAAAAATTACTCCATTTCACGATAGCCGATTCGTTTTTATTCTCTTTTTTTGTTGACAGAGAACAAAAAGCACAAATGATGTTAGATTGCTTTAAAATTAGATCATTTCGGTCTGACTTTTGAAGAACAGTTTTTTTTCGGCTAAGATAAAGTGATATCACCATATCTTATTATTTCGTATTCATCTTACGGATCAATTTTCATAATCTCCGCTCATTTACGTAGGAGTAAATGCTGCTGACATATAATAATCAGTGAAGACTTTCTCAAATTGCACGAATCACTTTTCGCTTTGAAAAAAAGCAAAATTTGAGAAACTGACTGTTAATCAGTAATAACTGAATAAAAACGAGCCGCACTTTAAATGCAAATTGACCATTAGCATATATAACAAGTACACTTTGCCAGAAATTATTTCCGACCGAAAAAATGATTAATGAGGCATAAGTGAAACTTTTAAAGGTGTTGTTTTGGTTACTTATGAAAAGGATGTGATTAAAAAAAACATTTTTCATAAATGTAATCAAAACTTGTAATCAAAATGAAATATGAAGCGAAAAAATGAATCAAGATTTTAACCAAATTCATTTTGCGCTTTTTATTGATAAATTTCTTCTAAACAAATGATCTCAATGAAATCAACATGGTAAAAATTTTTCCTTAAAATATATGGATTTTGTGAGAAGAAAAAAAATGCAAAGCAAAAGTGAAACAAATATGCAATTGTTTAATTTGGTCTGTTTTGGCGCCTGAAACTAACACTTTTATATCTCGGTTTTTGCGCAACAAAAGAATGATTGATGAAATTTCAATGTCTACATTAAAAGCAGTTTTTTTTTCTTTCTTTTTGCGTGAAACTACTAAATGAGGGAAAGACTTTACGCAAATTGCTTCGAGTTACGCGCGACACCATCAACTGTGGCAACAAATTCTCATTTCGCAGGATGTCGACAATAGATAAACTGTGCAAAACGACGCGACTCCTGTCCAAATTGAGCGAAAGTTAGTGCATCACATAAGAAATAAATAATAATGTCGCGTTTTAATCACATTTGCCAAAAGCGTAAGAATAAAGCGAAAAGTTAAATTTCGTTTATTATTTAATGAAAACAGCATTAAGCTTAATATGTTTGTGTTCTTGACCCTAGCACAATTAAATATCAACTTTCTCATTGCTTGATTCACAGCGAAGGACACTTCTCAGCCTTTGAAAATGACAAAAATAAATAACAAAGAAACGCACATAAATCGATCGCTAAATTACTTTTTTTACAATGCTTTTCTAAAGCAGTGAGAAAACAGAAGAAATTCGATAATGTAGCGAGCACGAGTAAATGTATTCTCAAAATGATGTTAGACAGTAAAAAATATTGTGACCATTTTTTTCGTTGATTATTTTTGCATTCGATATCGAGTGAAGTTTTGCACTCATACATTTTCAAAAAGAGTGATGTTAAATATTCAAACCTCTATCGATTTTCATCGTAAACCGAAATGAAACTTAGTTATGATTCAAATTGTGTTAAGTTAATTGTCATTATTATTTTCAAAGTAGTTTGTTTTTCACCGTTCAATATTGATAATGATTTCTTAAAAATTAATGAAGAAACTTTCAGATATTATTTTTAAAATAGCTTTTTTTGTCGACTCGTGAAAATTTCGCATGATTTCATATCATTTGGACATAAAAAAGCTCATAAAAATAGCTGAATTGCAATATTGAGTATAGATGAAATTCTTTTACTGCTTTCAAACATAATATTTATGTATGAGTAAATGAAAAAGATTTGAAAGCTTAAAATAACAATATTGGTGAAAATGCTCGGAGCTTGAAATCGAAAGCCAAAGTAATAGTTTTCGTTCTTATAATTTTTTTTTCATATATTACATTATATAATATATATCATTCGGCAAATAGCGACAATTTGAGAATGAAAATTTTTTTCTTAACCAATTTTTGTCGAGAGAGAGAGGGAGAGAGAGAGAGAGAGAGAGAAAAAATACTTTAAAAGCTGTGAATTATGGGTATATGCTACAGTAAACTTGCCTCAAGACTAAAATGCAGTAAATTTTGCTTAGAATCGACTAAACGGATCAAATCTAACGCTCAGCTCTCTTCTCCTGGCTAGCGAATAGAAAGCAGTTCTCTTTAATCCGATACGGCGCGCTGTATATACTTTTTACCGCATTTATTAGCTGAAATGCACTTTCGCTTTCGGTAGTGATAGGCCAACGTGTGACAAATCGTTACGAGTTTATCTTTTGGATTAAATGCGAAACAAAAATTAATGAGAAGTTAACGTAGCCACACAAAAGTTTTAAATTTGAAAAATATGATTATGGATTACTCGCTTTCTCAATAACACGATGGCGCCGAAAAAGGAGGAACCGTCTATGGTATGAGCTTTAAGAGCTCGTTTTACACGCTTTGTTACAAAATAAGGGCACTCTGTTTTCTTTTCTCTTGAAAACAAAATCTAAAATTAACTGCAAACACAAGCGTAAATAATTATGAGTAATATAGAGGTTGTGATTGTAACTCTTCTAGTCCATTTCAAAAACCATTATGGATTTAAATTAAGAAGTTGTAAATTTTTATGTTTACAGGGAAGTAACATTAATGAAATGATTGTATAAAATAGAGCAATTTGGAGCTAGAATTTACTGAAATTAAAAAATGAAAATATCCCAGGTCAGCATCGTTGCACTCAGACTTTATGATCGGTGTCAACGTTTCCCAGACTTAGAAAAAAGGGTCTTTAAAAGACGGATGTTTTTCAAAAAATTGTTTCTCCGCTATTGTCAACGTAATGCAATGCCTGAAATGCCGCGTTCCGTCACAAAGACGACCATCGCCATTCTCTTTCTCGCTCTCTCGCTCTCTCCTTTCGCTTTTCGCTCTATTCACTATTCAATCGAAAGTTGACCAAAAATTTTCGGTATATAATATTTAAGCTTTTAGCGAAGACTGAGGAAAGCGAATATTAAGCATCGATTTGTGCGCTTTTCACAAAACGTTATAAAAAGACACATTAAACGGTTGAAATATAAAGAGCTAGTGAAAGAGTGAAAGTATTTGCTTGAGTGTGAATGTGTGAGCAAAGATTCGCTTAATTACTTTTTCGGTGATAAAAGAGTTGCGAGAAGCCATTTACAGGTGGACAGGATGAATCAGTGCACACAGCCAGCCGGAGGCCACATTCTAGATGAAAGTGAGTGCGGCATTCATACCATTCACACCTGCGAATATTTTCATTGAGAAGCGGCAAGGTTTATGGATCATCTCTGCACTGCCGCTCAAAGCATCGTATACTACTTCTGTCGACACAATCATTGTCACTGTTGTCAGTGTTTGAAAAGTTTCTTCCTGAACACGGCGCGAATGCTGTGCAAGTGTCGTTAGCGATTGAATGGTGTGCGAGATGAATGAAAAATTGATGCAATGAATTCGCAGATGTTCCTCTTCGCCTTCAGGATTTTTGAGCGATGGCGAAGAAACATCGCTTTCCTCCGCGCCTCGGCTATGTTTACAAATAAACTTTTATTTTTCTGCATCGTTTCAGATTGGCATTCGCTTTATTTTAACAGATGGCTACGAAATGAAGAGAAAGCATCGCATATCTCGAGTTTCACCACTCAACTGTGCATCGATTGCAAATCACTGACAGCAGCACAAAAGCACTGTTTACACTCTTATTTTCGCTGAAAACGGTGCGAAATGATAATCGCTTTTTGAAATCGGCGAAATTCGCATAGACCGTAACGAAGGTAATCCGCTAACTTCGCCAGTAGAATACCACTTTTCGCGAGTAATAGTTATTATCGATGACAATTTAACCTTAAAACCTGATGGAAAATGCGGCTCGGCATCGACAGACTGATTGTCACCCGACGAGAGGAGAAGAGGGGTGCCGTAATCGAGTGAGTGTCTACAGGGACTCAGATGGTATTTTCTGGCATTAATGCTCTCTCCCTGTTTTCAAGATCACAGATCGATTTCTGAGCACTCCTTTATGAGCTCTATCGCTCATTGTACGCTTTAGTATTCACGTTAGAGCTAACTACGCTCTCTTCGTTTCCTGAGTTTAATGAAAAAAAATCGAGGTGATATCACGCTAAATGTTTAGTTAAGATCCATTTGAGAAGTAAAACTAATTTAAGTTACGATTGTTGTCATACACTATTGTGGTAAAAGTGTAACCAAGTTTTTTGCTGTCGCACTAAATTTTCATAGAAAACGTTTGCGAAATTTATTTTTCAACAGCGATGCACAAAACACAAAACACAATGCTCAGCACTATTAACGCTTGATTAGTGCAGTTAGTCGAGATAACAAAGCCAATTTCCTTAATTCATCTCACGATTCAATTTTGTCTAGACTTCAGACGCGTTTGATTTTTGACCCGTGCTTCTTAGAATTTCGAATCGTTAAATTTCGATCTCTTTTGCAAATAAATTTTAAATGAAATTCGAAATATGTAAAAGTGAGAAGAAAATTGCTCACAAATTTGAGCTTTATTTTTAACAGAAATATTTAAATTCAGACTACATTCTGAATTTACTCCCACCAAAAAATATTTGAATATAGCATTCGCTTCATTGCTATTAATTCACCACTTTAGCAGTGAAATAAATTACCTACACTTACACTTCTATACAGTGATTACCGCTATCGTTTTCAGTAAAATCATCGTAACACTCAAATTAAAATTATTCTAATCTATAAAATGTATTATTGTGATCAAAAAGTTGTTTCACTTTCTCCATTTAAAACTTTTTTATTTCAACAGTGAATATATTGATAAAGTATGCAATTTTTGGCCGGTAGTGTACTCGCATCGTTTGATCTTATTTTTCTTTTTGCTTGGCGCACTTGAATTTGTTTTTTACTCTGAGATCTGTTATCACAACTTAGCGATCTACTCACGAATTATCTTCTGAAAAGCGACGACGCGCTTTCAATTGAGTGCTTAACATAAAAAAGAAGAAAGTGTTGAAAAGTTAAATGCGTTTTATTTCAAACTTAAATTACTGCAATCTGCACTTCGCAAAGTTTCCTGTTCTTTGTGCTTAAATTTTCTTAACGAAACGCGTTCACGCCGTACAAATGTTAGTGAAAAATTTGCGCTTTTAATTACGTTAATTTAAGCGAGAGATAAATTTCAGCATCTCCTGTCCGTGTTTACGCGAAACGCGTTAATGCATAATTTCGTATGTTTCGCCTGCTTTATTGCGAACGCCGATATCAAAACGGAAACACGGTGATTTTCGGGGGGTGGCAAAGCGAGTGAAGCGAGCGAGCGAGTGATTGAAATACGTTTAGTTTAATGGAACTTTTCAGTAATTAAGAGCAAATCAAAAATGAGAGTAAAAAAGCAGAGAAGACGAGAAAATTAAAACGTGAAATATGAATTTAGCGTGAAACATAATAAAAGAATTGCTTCTATGAGAAAAAATTGTGCGAATAGCTTTTTTTATATTTAGTCTCGTTTTTTAACACAGAAAATGTTTTTCTGTGCAAAGCGAAACTTTTTTCATCGATTATCGTCTCACTTTAGCCCACGGCTTAAAACTCATTAATTTTTTTCAGCGCGTAAAAAAGCAAAATAATGCAAGGCGATGGCGAAAACGTAACGGTGAGCGCACAGCGAACAGAGCCGAAAAAATAAATCACAAAGAATTTTGAGCGAAAGGGCACTACTTACGCTTGCACTCGTATGCATCATGGGCAGTGGCTCTTCCCCAAGGCTTATCGAAGTGGAATGGTTTACATTTTTCACAGTCGCGGCCTGCCGTATTGTGCTTACAGTCGCACACAAGTTGCCCCTCTTTATTGTGAACGCACCTGTCAACATAAAAGCGATTTCATTTTTAATAATTGCGCCCATCTCAAATGTTTCTCTGCTTTCTAGAATTGAGGTTTTAATTTCTTTTGCAGAAAAAATTGTTTCACGTTAAAAACACACCTCTAAAACATGATAATCACAAAATAAAATCGTTTTCAAAAAAAGTTTGCAGACTTGAATTTACTTGAAATGATTACTGCTTATCGTGCTAGTAGAAACTCAAAGCGCTGTGTTCGATAAATTTGATCAGTCATTAGAAAGCGATCAGATCTTTTAAAAGCGCTAATAAACTGCCGCTACTTTAAACGACGATTAAAAGCTTGCGAAAGTAATTAAAATCAATGAGTACAGTGATTGAGATTGAACGACGCTACACTCTATCCAAATGTGTTTTTATCGCAAGCGATTTGTTTCGTGCGAGTATTCGCGATCGAAGCCGGAACACTGTGTTTCTGTTTTCTTTTTCTTTCTTTTTTGTTGCAAATGAAAACAAATGACCACAAACAACGCCTCACCTCGATGCGTGACCGTTGCATTTGCATCTTCCACCGACAGAGAGATCGGAAACAGCATAGAAATAGCTTTCTGCTGCTTTGTGATCAGCCATCAATAAATTGCTTGTATCGGTATCGTTGTTGTACTCAAAGAAGCTTTCGCCGGTATCGAATTCTCCTCCCAACGTGTTAGTTTCCAATTGCGGAGGTGTTGGAAGCGGTGTGATCCTTGAGAAAAACGTTTATAAATTAGCGGCATATTTTCATTCTTATGATAATTAACGCGTCAAACGATGAGGGAATGGCTTCGGCAAAAGGTGTGCTCATCTTTGGTGGCCGCAAACTCGACAAGTGTTTTCAAACTCATTGAATAAATAGCCACTTTACCTGTTAAAAACTATTCGAATATCGGTGGCTGTTACCCAATCTTGAAGCACAGGACTATTGTCAAAATCGTACGCTGATGGTCTTCCTTCGAGAGTACTGAACGCGATACGACCACCAGGTATTGGATCCGAATTGGAATCCGCGCAAAGAGGTTCTTGTTCATTCGCTAGAAAAAGCCATTACATTGAATTCCAAATGTAATCCAATTTAAAACGGATTTGTTTGCACAGTTAAACTAGCAAATCATGTTTGATTTCTTTTTGTGAATACAGAACAGATTTGAATGTTAAATGCAATAAACAATGGCAATAAATTAGTTATTTCATGGTTAATGGCAGAGTTTTGAATCGAAGCCCAAAATTAGAAGTGCAATTTGCTTTGCATTTTACGATTGTCAACTTTACCTTTAGTGATGGTCGCTCGGTTAGGACGCCCAAAAACTTTTCGACATTGACTTGAATAATACTGAAATGGATGCCAAGTGTCACCGTAATCCATAGACTTGTAGATTGCCAATGAGTCTGGTTTTTGTGAGCAGAACTGAAGACTGATATATGTAAGCTCATACTTTTTGCCTAAACTCAATGTTAATGTGACATTTTCTGCTTCAGACGTAAACGGTTCCGACACCCAACAGGTAATGTTGTTCGGATTGTTCAAATCGGTGAGATACGCTGGAGGATGTCTCAACTTCGGACTTTCTTTATCACATATGTGGCAATCGCGAGCGACTTCGCCCTTTTCGTCGACGGATGCGATGCAGTATCGCGATGCCGGCGATCCACACTCGCTCGAAACCTTTTTTCGTTCAAAATTCAATTTGTTACACATCGGCATAGAAAGCATAAATCATTTCGCATTCTTCGCGATTGTGAAAAGCTCATTTTCGAAGCGTTTCGTGTAGTGCGAAAAACACTGCGAAATCGGTAATCAAATGCTAACGAGTAGCAAGTCATGTATCGCACACAAGCATTTTTGCCTCGCCAAATTCATCATCTATTTGCTAGCGAAATTCTGCAATTAAATGATTGTTTTCGCACTTATAATACGCTCCGAGCATCGCTCGAAATGGTCAATTGCTGAAACTGTTTCAACAAATTAAACAAATTCGCTTATAAAATCTGCTTTAGAGATATGAAAATACGCTTTACCGGAAAAAATGAGACTTCAATTATTTGCAAACATTAACATTTCATATTTCGTTCACATTCGCGAAAAAGACAAAAAAGTAAACAATAGCGTAAATTGACATTCATTTTTAAAGCAAGCATCGCTTTGCATTGTTTTCGAGCGTTTTGCCTGCTTCAAAGCTCGAATTTCGAGCGAAAAAATGGTAAAGTTAAACATAGCTTTTGCAGCCAAGAATTTATATAATTAAACGAAGCGTAAGTTTGCAACAAAGATGGGAAGAAGTTTGAGCAAAAGTTTTTACTTTGTTCTTTTCGCCTTACTTTAACTTCTTTGTTGAACGCTGCGTTAACGAAGTCCGGAATGCATCGACGCGGATTTCCGAATTCATCATAGCAAGGATCGACTGTATTTTGAGTTGAGAATAAACTAAGGAACGATGTTTCCACCGATCGCCAATTGTTGAAAAATGTACTCAATAAAAGTGGCAAAAGATGTAATGCACTTCGAAGCATCGCCACAGTTTTGCGGATTTGTTACTCGCGTTGAAAACGATAACGAATGATCGCTTCTTTTCTGCGTTCAGCTTCTTCGCTCGAGTTTCAAAATCTCAGCACACGAGTTTCTTTTTCGTTCTCAAACGATCTCTTCACTGCACAAAAGTCTAAACAATGATTGAAAATAACCGGCGATTTGTGTAATGACACACAAATTATAGGTATTTGAAGCGAAGAGGCGTCTCTACAAATGAACGGCTTTTGACCGAAATAATAACAATAATATCGTTTATTTGAAAGCAACAATAATTTGAACTTTTCTTTGATCCGAAGCACAGAAAATGCACGCGAAATACACGCGAACAGAGTGAGTGAGAACGAGAGAGCGAGCAATGAGTGGTGACCACTTTGCCGCGGCGCGAAGCTGCAGAGCAAATTCAACTGTTTCAAATCTCGTCGAGTTCTCGTCGGCAGAAACTTGCAGAATGAAACCGAAGAGTTGGCTTCTAGCAACGATGTCGAGAGAGTGGATCACTGTTTGCCTGTTTATAGATCTTCAGACAACTTCATTGTGCACAGACTCACTCTATAACCATCACTGACAATTAGAAGCAAGCAAACAGTGATCGGAGGTGTTAGTTGTCATTAGAAGAACGATTCTTCTTAAGATGAAGCTGTTGATTGCGACGCGAATGCGAGCGAATGGCTACTTGACGCACAAAAATCGGTAATTAATTGCGAGTGAGATGTTTTGCGAAACATAACTCGGTAAATAGAAGTTTTTGCATTCAGCGTTTGAGTTTTAAACGACGAGCTTTTTGCTTCGCACCGAAAAAGAAGAGAAAAAACTTCGAACACAAGTCTGACACCTTTAGTGTTGCCCAACCCTCGAAGAATTAAACTCGCACTCCGCCCCGAGCCCGGGGAGGTCCGACGGGGAGACTTCTCTTCTCCGCTCTGGCCGTAGGCTATTTCTCGTGCGTTTCGCGTCGAAAAGGGTTCGCAGGACAAACTGTGTCCAACGCCGAGAGGATCAACTTAATGCTCGAATTACGAGCATTCATCTGTGCCTTTCTCCTCATCTTTCCGATACGTTTCGCTGACAATAGCAGCGACTGCTGCTGCTGTTTAGCTTCGACAATAATCGCCGTTAAAGCATTTTGGCGAAAAAATCGCTTTTTGGCTTATTCGATGTACTGTGCAACGTATCAGTGAACCACATTCGCCATAATTAATAAGCACGAGAAGGTTTAATGAGTCATAAATTAATTTAAATTTGAAACTCGACTAGAAAATTAGACTTCTTAGATGATTTAAAAGCAGATAAATCTCAATTAAAATCGCGAGCAATTTATTACATTTGCTTTCTTCTTGCGATGTGGCTCTGTTTTCAAGAAAGTTTCAAAGTGCAAGCAACTGAAAATTTATGAATAAGATTTGCAATTAAATTTTTATCATCAATTTACGTTATTTATGATTTTCGGAAAATGAAATTAATTTAATTTGATGAATTTCGCTGAAATGTAATTCTCGTTGAAAGCGATACAAAAGACGCTTTCATCGAAATTGAAAGCGAAGGTGAAAACTGTGATTGTATTCGAGTGAAACGTTTCTCGATTTTTTTTCTCAAAAAATTTTTTTGCTTTTAACACTGAAAATAATTTTGAAACACAAAATTGAATTAAATTAAAGCGAATAAAACTCGATTTTCAGCGATCAAAAGCATCGTCGAGATTTTTTGTGAACGCTAAACTTTTGTGATCAAAGCGCAGAGAATAACACGCAGTCACGTAATTAGATAAAGTGTATTAAAACATTGATGAAAATGGTTGTATTGAATGCGAAATGCGGTTCACTTCTCGTACACTAGCAGCGAAAATATCCGAAATAGTGTACACATCTCTCAAATGGACATTAAACTCACGTATTCATCTCTCGCGAAAAGCTATTTGTTACAAAGTTTTGTAATTCGCCAAACTACACAGATTCTGAGCGAAATAAACAGCAATTGATTTACATTTGCTCGAAAACGAGTGCTGCGGTTTTACGATTATTACACTTTCGAGTTTTAGAGTGAAGCGAAATAAAACGAAATGAAAAAAGAGAGAAGACGACTCAATCCTTTGCATCGAATTGCATAAGTTTTTCAAAGCGCTTAAAATGTTGGCTTTTCAAGATAAGCACGAGAACATCGCACAACTGATTAACGCTTATTTGCATTTCGCAATTATCTACTGTTTGTAAATTAAATGAAGCGTATTTTTTACAAATCAACAAAAGCGACAAGATTCTAATGATTTTCGTACGAGAAGAAGCGTTTCGCTGCACTCGTCTTGTATTCATTAAGTTTTTGCAAATTAAAAAAGAGCGATCGTTAAAAAATCAAAAAAGTTCTTCTTCCGCATTTACGTTCAAATATGTTTTCGATGAAAATGTGCTCATTATGTGCACACCACAATTTTCGCTTCTTAAAACATCGCATCTAACACTAATCCATAGGTTTTACTCAATGAGATTACTCACGAGTCTCTCACTCTCCACATCGCTCGCTCTCTGTGCGAGTGTGACTCAATACAACAAAATACTCAAACAACAGTTTGCGGAGTGCACAGATCATCGAATATTATTCGCATCCCTTCACTGAATGATGCATACATTCTCCTCTTTTAAGATTGAACTACAAAGCGATACTCAGCAATTCGCCGCACAAGCTTTTGCTCGATCTATTCGTTCATTTGCGGTTTTCAAAACACACTTTACTAGCGAATGAAAAGTAATGTTTAAAAATTTATGAAATGAAAAAATCGATTCCAATAATGCCTTAATTAAACAATTCGTTCTTTGCTGCTTCGAGAAACTTTTTACACCGATGGTGATCGATATTATCCAGAAAATATTCATCACCAAATGGACTAACGTGCGTCCCGTAAAAATAAGAAAAAATCCGCTTTGATGTGTCTCAGCTCTTTTACTCCATCTTGTTTTTCGTGCGTTTTTTTCTTATCTTTTAACCATATTTGGTCTATATTTTTATTTTGATTGAAAAATAGAGACGCGCAAAGAAAAATTTTGCCATTTCCTGCCCAGCGAGCATCATCAGAAATAAAAATTATTCGAAGAAAATCGAAAGTCTGAATCAATGATTTATTTCTCATTTTTTACGCGACGCATGTTAAAAACCATTTTCAGATGAAAAGTTTCGATTAAAATGCTTACCAAAATGATTAGAATGTTAGTAGAAAACAAAAATTTTACAAAAAAGAAATATAAAATATCTAAAGTTATGATAATTTCTTGGAATATTCGAAATAAATATGCAAAAAGCAAATGACAGTGAAAAATGTGTTTCAAGTTGGAAGTATGACGAAAAAAATATGAGCCATGAACACATCTGGATAACAAATAGCATTTGTCAAAACTTATTACAAATAAGTTCGTTTCAAATTTTAGTGAGATATTTTAAAGTAATGAATTCTTATTACTTTTTGTTTTAGTCTTGCATACCGATATACAATGCATTCTTTTCAAAAGCAGAATCTGTGTTCGCCTAAAAGAACTTTTACAATTTGTTTCTCATTATGCGCATAAATTCAAAGTTACATAGAAATTGTTCGTAGGCAAGAAATATTTCTCAAGTTAAAAAATTAAAATAAAAAAATTTAATAATAAACAAATTTTATTTTAAACTTACAATGTTAATCACTTAACTTATTTGTAAATCAAAAAAGTTTTTCACATGCTTAAAATCAGCTTTTTTTATCTTCCTATTACACAAGCAATAAATTTATTGTAAACAAGCTCAACTATTGTAGTAGATAAAAGCAGTCATTCGCCTTTAAAGCGTTTGTAGGATTGTGAAATCATAAATTTTGGATAAATTTTCGAAATCTTTCATTAATTGTAAAAAAGGAATCAAAATATTATATTCTTGAATTTTTTAAAATAAAAAATAAAATAACTGATACGAAACAATGCGTAAAAACAATCTAAAACAAAAATGATCGTTTTTTTAGATTATATTACAAAATATTTAAAGAAATCTTATGATCCTCTTAGCTTTGATGACTTACCGTGATTCTTGAAATAATTTGTTTGGCGTTTGGCTTTGGGCGTTTATTTTTTTATGATCCAGACTTTTATCCGAGAAGCACGATTATTTGTGGGAGCGATTGTTTTTTAAATTACTTTTTAATAAATATTTTGTATAAATTCCAAAATTATTCATCATATATCACAATTATCTTCATTTTACATGTGGGCAACTTTTCGGATAGGCGATTATTTTCTCAATCACGTCTGATAAGAAGCAATTTTTTCTAGGGCTTGTATTTTAAAGGGTTGATTATTTCGATAAACAAGGCATTTGATTTAATTAATTGCTAGAATTCATCGTCTTATCGGAAAAGTTTTTCACTCTCTATTTTTATGCACTTAAAGTGAAAATTAAATTTCGACTAAATTTAGTTTCATTAGGAGACACTCATAAATTTTCTACTTTGAAATAAAAATTTAAAAAGCACAAGCTTACTTCACTGGAAAAGCACTTGTTCAAATAAATTTAAAATAGTTTTTTATTTTCCCATATAATTTATTGTTTTTCAAACACAAAACATTTTTTTCACGATTAACATTGATCAAACCAATAAAAATAATATTCATAAGTATTACTCTGAACAAAAAAAATGAGAGCATTTTATGCGCAAAACTTTGCATAAAGAGAAATTTTTTTGCTGAAACACATTGACTTAAAATGAGCTTGTTAGTTTTAAAAGCGACGTGTAAATTCAGTTTTGTAAAAATCGAATGCTCTGATTAAAAAAAACTGTAGCAGACAAGACAGGACCAAAATGTGAAATTTTATGACCAGTAGTAGGATAATTAAAAAAATTATTAATCAAAAACTGATGTGCAATTTCGGAATCTTATTCTTCTCTCAAAATCTGCATCAATTTTTCAGCTTAATGCTATAAAATTTTATTTTGAGCTAAACAATGATCAACTTATCATAAAAATTTAAATTGTTATTCCAATGAGTGTGATCTTTAAATATTGATACAGCACTTATTCATAATTTTAAAAAATTGATGAAGGAATATTATTATTTCTGAAAGTGTATACTAAATTTATAAATTTTTTCAATAAATCTTCAATATTTACGAAAAATAATTATTTCAATAAATTAAGAGGTACCTAATATATGAACAGATTGTTCCAGTCAAAATTTTAACTCAATTCATTTGGTCTAAACTGCCAAAGGAAGATTTCTGATTGTCAAACCAACTTTTTAAAAATTTCGGGTTGATAAAAACGAAGACAGCATTAAAATTTGCGTCAGAACATTCGTTAAGGGTCAATTGAACTTTTTCATGCATTTGTTTAATTTTCCAAGAACTTTTAGGGACGCCAGGATAAACAAATTTATAAATTTGAGCTTAAAATGGTTGTTTCTTGAATGTAATTATTTGTAAAATTATAAAATCTTAAAAGACATTCATATTTTTGAAAATAATTTTATCATAACGATTGTGATTTTACAATGAAAGAAATTATTACTTACAGTTTGAATTTTTTAGCGATAAAGAGAAGTTTAACTAGTTTTGAATTCTTTTTAATTAACCAAAAAACTTTTGTTTCTGGCTGATAATTAGATGGCTTGAAAATTTATAACTTTTAAATAATTCGCGATGAAACTATTTTAAAGATCTCAAAATTGAAACTTTAAAATAAGTGCCGCATTAAAATTTTGATTGTTATAGTAAGACTTTAACGTTTCTGAACTCGTAATGCCATCTGTAAATACAAATTTTAAGATTAAAATTATTACAAAATCAAGTGTTAAAAAATAAACAAAACATTTTTAATACATAGATAGGGATAGAAAATTTTTATTGTTGAAAAAACAAATCGATATTTATCTAGATCTCGTTTAATTTTCGACTATGATTATATTAGTCTGTTTCGTTCCTTTAAAAAATAAAGTTAAATATGAAAATCGATAACGCATTTTGCAGAGAAACAGCTAACAAATGTAAGAGTAAAATTTAAAATCCTTACTAAGATTTGTTTGATACAATTATTCTCATGTAGATAACTAAAAACTATCTCAAGTGAAACTTCAAAGAGAAAAGTTACTTTTATAAAACCTAAAAACATTTGATTATACGACTAATGCATTACTAGATACGTTTCGTTTACCAATTTAATTAGTAAGATAATTTTTTATTATTTGAGCTCAAGGAAAATTTTCGATTCAATTTTGAGTCAATGCTTAACACTTGATTATATAAAACTTTAAAAATTTAGTTTCGACCCGATTTATTTCTTTCATACGTAGTTTCTTTTAATTATCAAA
>NCKU01003339.1:0-15443 GCA_003675995.1 Dinothrombium tinctorium | reverse complement strand
TATTTTTAATTTTATTCACAAGCTTAAAGCTATATACAAGTGATAAATGAAAAATATTTGCTTATGCAAAGCATAAACATATTGCGATTAGTAAAAACAGTCTTTTAACATTCATTTAACCAGCTTAAAGAAATTATTAACCCAATTACTGTGAATTTTAAAATTGCTTCGTAAAAATTTTTTGTCCAAGCGATAATTTATGGTGATGCGAATAAACTGAATTTACGTAAATGATCGCTTAAAACTCTTGTTGAACAAAATAAAAAAAATGAAAACCTCAAGTTGTTTTTGGAATAAACTGAGTTTTGAAAAAATAATCGCAATTAAAGCGTATTTATCGTAAAAAAGTCTTCATTTCAGCAGATAAGTTAGTGGGTATAGTAGTTTCGCCTAGCATTAGTTACGCCTAAATAAAACAAACGTTTCTACGAGTCGATTATAACTTTAGAGATTTTTCGATTAAAAAAATTTTTACCATTCGCTTGGTAACAGTTATAGATTAAAACACAAAAGAAGAATGCGAAAATCGCATGGGAGTAGCGATTACGATGTCAATAAAAATTTTTTAAAAATATTTACCATTAGTTGTAGCTCAAAAGTGTGACTAGGCACCGTGCCGTTAGCAACTACAAGCTGAAATAAGCTTTCCTTTCGGATCGCATGTAGGACTTTAAATATTTTTGTTATAAATGTTTTGTAAATTAATATGAAGTACGTAGTATCAAGTATAAGCTTACAATAAATGAACGAAATCTTGCTTAAAAGACCACAGAATTTAAATGTGTTTTAATTGATGAATCTAACACAACCCGTTCTTACTCTACAAAACAGTAACCTAAATTCTATAAATTGAATTATATGATGTTTACTGCGATCTTTGAAAAGCATATCTTTGTCATATTCATATTATTGTCATAAAATAAACTTTACAACAGTTTTAAACGCAATCATAATAAAACAATTTTGTGTACCCTATCAATTCCCAAGTGAGCTTAGAATAGAATTTATTTGTGAAATTAAGTTTATTAGGGGCAAAAATTTAAAGCGAATCTTGGTAAATCGCTAGTCACAGTTTTTTGTTAGATTTCAACAGAGTTCGAAACATTGTAAGCAGAACAGTTTAACCTTGTTTCTTAATAAGTCTAATTTTAAATCACTCACATCTGTATGACGTTAAAATTAATTCAAATTCATCTAATGTCTTTTAAGATATAAAAATATTTTTTAAAATGGTTACGTAAAATTCTTATTTTAAATTCTTCATTGCTCTTCAATTCAAGCAATCTTCAGATACTTGAAAGCGCATTACATTTCCTCGAATTTTTTGATGAAATTTTCAAAAATTTTCCATTTTATGCTTTGCTTTTGATCGAATAATATAGTCTAAGAAATTAAAAAAACATTGATAATAAAAAACTTTTAAAGAAACTGTTCACAAGAGTAGAATGTAAAAATGAAACCTTTTCAGGGCGTTTTGAGAAGAATAAAATTAACAGTGGAATCAGACTACTTCGAAATGTTTTCCCTAGCTTTTAATCTACGTCATCGTTCACGTTTTAAAAAATTAAATTTTTGAGTTGTTCTTTTAGTTTGTCTCACATATTCAAAGATTAGACTTCGCTGTTCAAACTCAATTCAAAACTTTCTACCTCAGTAATCGTTGCAATGAACGAAGAAATTTTTTTTCTATCCGAGAGATGGTCAAAAATGATGCCACCCTTCTTGTTCGATGGACCAAATGGACCTTACAAACTTACTGCTTTCATCGTTTCGATCTTTATTTTTACCGAATGCATTGGCCCACGAGTGATGTCATCTATCAAACCATTTGATTTGCGTTTATTAATGCTCATAATTAACAGCTTTCATCTTACCGCCAGAGTTATTGGTCTGATCTTATGCGTGACATTCATGATAATCGATGAAGATGCGTTTAAATGTACGATAATTGAGCAAGACAACACGCTTCGTTCTCAATTACTTTTTTTATTGGCTTTTTTATTGTTATTATTCAAAATTGGCGAACTTTTTAATTTTGTAATCGCCGCTTTACGCAAAAAGCAAAATCACTTCGGAATATTGGCGAAATTTGCCGCCGTTTATGAAATTTTTTTAGTTTGCGCTGGATTTTTAATGTACCCATCGCCTGTACAAGTTATCAGCTTAACTCCTTATATGATTTTTTCGAGTGCTCTCTACGCTTATCTCACGATTCGATCGGCCGGCGCTTACTTTCACAAATCACTTTGGTGGGGTAAAAATTTAATTCATTTTCAGTTAATGGTAACAATTTTCGAATTGATATTCGCTTCTTTCTCCTATTTGCCAACGAGTTGCTTAATCCCAACTTCTCTTAAATTCTTAATCGCCGTGAGAATTTTTGGCACAATTATTGCTTGCGCGTATCAAGTTAAATTTAAAAAATAGATTTGAGATTTTGAATACAAATGGTCGATTGTTTGTCTGCATTTACCCTTAAAAGTGATTGATGTAGCAATATTTTGGTTAATAAATCGGATTGTTGACCAAGTTTATACGACTTAAATTGTCTTCCAAAATCTTTTAAAGTTAAAAATATAAATAAAATAATTTTTTCGGTGTTTTTAAATCGAAATTTTTCTTCTTGATAATTAAAAACAATTTTTTCAAAAAATTTCATCTTTAAACTTTATGTAATTTTGAATTTTTAACTATTAGAATATTCATTAGCTAATTATTCAGATACGATTCAAACTCTTGAATTATAAAGCTTCATTCCTATTAATTTGCTCTCTTTGCCATTTCAAATCATTTTTTACAAAATATTGCTAATGACAAATTAATTTGAAAGAAGCTTTGTATATGAGCTTGATTCAATTACTCTGACTTTTGGGCAAAAAAAGATTTTTTCATTGCAAAAGGACCTGTTCAAGGTATCTTTGAGATGATGGATTTCGCTTATTTTCACATATGACAATCTTGTGACATACGTCGATTCGTGTGTCATAATTTTTTCTCTCCGAATGCTTCTTCTCGCGCCCCCAGTGATCGTTTCATTAAATTAACATTAAGTCTACGGGAGACATTCTTGAATTCTCAAATAAATTTGAGACTCTTCTCATCTTTCAATAACAATGAATCTTTCTTCAAACGTGAATCACATAGTTTTTCTAATTGTAGTTAAGAATCAAATTGGAACAACGAAGTTTCAAACAGAATTTAAAAATAAAAATGTCGAATTACATGGAGATTTTTATAGGCAAAATATGAAAAATTTTTTTCTACTAACTATAAAATCTACTTTCAAAAATAAGTTCACTGATAAATTTTTTTTTTACTATTTTATAAGATTTTTTAATTTGTAAAAAAAATTAATTTTATCAATAGAAAAGATCACATTTATACTCATTTTGAGAGTAGATTTTATAATTAGTAGAAAAAAATTTAGAAAAAAGTTTGCTTATGAAAGACTCCATGTACTTTCGACGTTTTTATTTTCATTGTTTCTGTTTGATGCTTGTTTGTTCCAGTTTGGCTTTCAACTATAATTAAACTAACTAGATGATATTCATTTGTAGAAAGTTTCATTCATTTTTAAAGTTGAGAAGAGGCTAAAATTTAATCGAGAATGCAGCTATTCATCTCACTGCTCGCGCGAGAAAAGTTGTTTCACACTTATCGACTTATTTTCGGCAAAGATTGTTAAGTGTGAAAATAAAAAGTGAAATTCTTCGTCTCCAAAGTAAGTTGAACGAGTACTTTCGCTTTATTTTGCACAACCTGTATTTATATCATCCTTGAGAATTTCCCATTTTAATTACTTTTTACCCTCTAGATATAGAGACGAACAAATTAATTTTTATTTTCAAGTTCGTGCTAAAATAATCGTTAAAATCGTTTTTATAGAAATAACGACGTCAAAATTTTGCAATTTTTAATTATTGGTCTAGCATGATTTTCTGATAACATCAAACTTAAGCTCAAATTTCCTTTAACGATTAAAAACGAAGATAAAAAATTAGCGCGTTCAAAGTGAAGAAAATTGAAGGGGAAAACGGAAAAATTCGAAAATATATTTTAGATAAGACGCGACATTTGAAATAAAAAAGAGTCAATCAAAGTTTTGCCTAGCAGATTCTTGTTACAGAGACTATTAATATTTATTCCAAATGCGATTTACCTTTTACTTGCAAATTTGGTTCTGTAAAAATGAAATTTACGAATAAAAGCTAAATGATTGGTGAAAATTTGCGTAGAATAGCGATTAGCGTATTATCCGGTGGTTTTTGTCAGATCGCGCAGCAGTTATTTTAGGTTGGGAGTATGATTGAGGTTAATCATCGAAATGAAAGTTATGAGCATGAAATTGGAGTGAAAAAAAATAGCGAAGGTATGTAAAACAGACGCAACTAAAAAATTTCTTAAATGTGAAGCTTTTCAAAATAGAAATTAAATAAACGAGAACAAATTTGAGATGATTTTGAGGCTTTCACTTTACTCAAGTTTTATTTGACTTTATTATATACTATAAAAATAAAAAAAATTGAACATTTTGGGATTCTTTTGAACATTTTAAATAATGAATAGTATTAATAAATAGTGATAATCACAAATTTTACGACACATTTGCAGATTGTGACTATCGCTTCTCGTATATGAATCGAGCATAAGCAAACAAAAATATTCAAAAAAATTTTTAAATCGGGGAATTTTTGCTGAATCGAAAAAGGTGCCTCGATGAAGTAATGCAGTTATCAAAAAGTTTGATCATTTTCGCTTTCCCGTTTTAAAGTTGTGTAAGTCGCGACTATTTTTGATTCGCGTAAATTTAATCGAAAAAATGGAATTTTTTCGGCTTTCGGTCTCCTGTTTCAATAGAAAATTAAATTCGAAAATTTCAAAATATAAGTTTGCTCTTATTATAAGCTGTGATATTGTCGACTCGATAAATTATTTTAACTGAAAATTTAAATTAAATTTAAAATAACTTAAGCAATTAAAGTAATTGAAAATTTGCTTAATGAATTTTTAATTTTAAAAACATATCAACTTAATGCATGTTGAATTTGCATTTTTCAAGCGGACATTTATGACGTTACTGGTTCTGGATTTCGTGTTTTTGGAAATTTTGTATGAATGCCTTCAAAGATTCGAAGCTATGCACCAAAATTACCTTTTGTTAACGTTGTAATTTTTGTTACATAGCTTTGTATCTTCAATGGTATTCTTGAAACTATGGAAAAACAACTTTAAATGCTGAGTTTAAGTGTTAATAAATCACTCGCGTTGTGATCAAATGCAATTGAAGATGGCTGCTTGGTAGTATCAGCGGAATGAATCCTGGCAAACTTTTTTCGAGAAAGTTATGTTCTAAAACTGGAGATTGAATTCCTTAGCGTTGCCTGGTTCGCACTTCTACCGAAAAAAATTCACCGATTTTTTTTACTTTAGTAATTATGTTTGAAATTCTTGATTTTACCTTCTTCGTATTTTTTTCTGCATAACTATTTTTTGAACAAGCGAAACCAGCTTATAAAAACATGGAAAACAAGAAATTTGAGGCAGAAAATTGTGAAAGAATTGAGAAGTTTAGAGAAAAATTAAGAAATAATAATCAGTTTAAAATGTTAAACCAAAGTTTGTAAACATAAGAATATGAAGATACGTTTCTTCAAAAGAAATAATTTTCAGTGAAGGATACACAAAATTAACTTGAGTAACACACGTGAAAATTAAATTAAATCATTACTTTTACAGCTTCATGCATATTAATTTTCTATTTTTTTCAGCTAAAACGGATTTTAAAAGCCAGCTTTAATGACAGAGATTGAAAATTAATATGCATGATGTTGTAGATTGAATTTTTTTCTTCGCAATAAGCTCGTAAATATATTTGCAACATTTCTTTTACTTTTACACAAATTAAAAGTAAATTATTAACATACTTCAAGCGAAAACAACCGCCTAATGAACATTCGTAGAAATGTATTTCGAATATGTATAAAGCGTCCGAAATTTTTGTGCATCGCCATTTTTACTGCGTTAATATTTTCGAAATATTAATTAAAATTTTAGAATCGTGAATTTTTAACTTATTTTCGAAAGCATTTTTATCATCAATCCACATTTACTCATGTTTTAAACGCACATTAAGCGCTTATCCGAGTGAGTTAATTCAAAAAGGAAATTGTATTAACGTTTCAAAATAAAATATTTCGATTATCGAAAGTGAGTTTAACTGAAAAGCATCTTTACCTACACGCTTAATTCATTGTGTGCTTTGCAGTTAAGCTCAGTTTTCGATTATCGAAATATTTTATTTTGACTGCTGCATCTTTCTCGTGTTCAAGCTGCAAAGATGACGCTACTGAGTCGATGAGAATGAGAATCGAAAGTTTTTGGCCTCTCGTCTCTTCTCGCAGTGTTTGTATTTTGAAAACGCAGCTTTGCTTTTATGTTGAAAACGAATGAAAGTTTAGCATTTGCATTTAGAACGCGGAGTACGCGCAAGCATCACGCGTCCATAGTTAAGCTCTCGCTCTCTGTGTCGCATTCTCCGTTCTTCAATTTATTAATGCGTTCCGCACAGCGTGCAAAAAGCTTTGATAATTATTTTCAAGTTTCACTCGAATTTGAATTTCAAATGTTGCGCGAATATCAATATGAAGTGAAGCGTTGTTTTTTCGAAAGTAGCGAGTTTTAAAAAGTTAATTGATTAGTTTTTTTTTTGTTATTATTGCAACAGTGAGATACTTTGACGGTTTGAAAGCGAAATGAATATTTAAGCAGTGATCACTTTGTATAATGCACTTAAGTCGAAGCAACTTTTTTTCTCCGTTATCGCGCTCTTACCGCTTTCATCTTGACATCAATTTCTTAGTTGCGTTTTATTAAGAAAGCAAAGCACCACAATTTGTGTGTTTACTTAGTTAACTGCTGAGAGAGCGAGAGAGAGAGAAAAATGTTATCTCAACGTGTTCACCACTTTTTTTGCGAGTTTACTACTACTGTGTAAATGTTAGCTTTTCGCTAGTAATTCGACTGACTCTCTTCTCTCTCTCTTTCCTCTCGCTTCTCTATGCTCGAAGTCGAGTACTCGCGATCAGCGCTTCTATGTAAATTAAGTACATAGTTGTCGCTGTAACTGTGTATTGATTTGCTGCGTGCGAACTAAGCTTTTTATTTTATTACTCAATTAAAAGCAAATAAAGAAGAAGAAAAAGAAGAGAGCGAAAGCGAATCGAATGAGAGTACGCGCCGTACGAAATGCAAAATTGTGTTTGTAATGGAGATCGAAATTAAGCAAATCAAGTTAAATGCATTGATTGCGCGTTTGCGGTCGATTATTCTTTTGCTTTTCTTTATATTTACTGGTAAGTGAAATGAATTTTGAATAATTTAAAACTTTCTTCTCTGCACGTTTCTAACTTCTTATTCATTTTCTTTTCGAATTGAAAACATAAATTTTAAAACAGACAAAAACTTTTTAAATTGAAAAACTTTTCACAATGTTTTATGTATTGCTTTGAAATTTTTTATTTTTTATTTTTCGAAATCTAAATTTATTTTATGCATAAGTAAAGTTCGCTGAAATAATTCAAAGCGAAATTTTTACAACTGTCGGAAAGCAGAAATGAAACGACGATTTATTTTGCCAATAATCAAAGAAAGAGGAGCAAAATAAATGTAAGCAAAATTTATATGCGGCAAATGTTTATTTCGAATAATCATAAATATACATCATTCAAACTAGGAAGCAATAAAAAAATTAAATTTTTGCATTAGATTCTATGTTTTTAATAAAAATAAAAACAGTAATATGATAAAATCATAAAATTAGTGGTTGAAGATCTTATCTACGTACTTATTTTGTTAAAATAGGCGATAAAAAGCTAGAAAAAAAATCTAAAGATAAATAAATCAAAATTAATTTTGCTTTAAATGTATTTTGTCACAAATATTTTTAACAAACAAAAGCCGAAAGCAAAGAAAAATCTGAACAAAGTTTCTAAGTTCTTGCATTTTCATTCAACTTTTGCCCAGAAATGAAATATTTTTTACACTCGCTAATTTCATTATTCTATTCGCTTATCTCTCGAAACTATGCTTATTCTATTCACTGCATTCTCTATCTTCTTTTTTTTAACTTACGGCTAAATTGGTGAAAATTGAGCGCATAGTCTCTTAGCAAAAAAATGCATTCTTTGCGTTTCTATTTGTCTATTTACTGGCGAACAGTTTTCTTTGCTTTAAACCAAAATGATTTCAGTGCTTAAATTTTCTTTACTATAACTTTGTTCTCAAAATGCATTTTTACGATCAATAATTTTCGATTTAAATCACGAAATTGTGTCTATTTTCATTCAACCATTTTGAGATTATTGAAATTACCATTAGCGTGTCTCACACGCGAAATGAGCTTATAATTCAACGTCGTATAATTTATTGAATTTAATTTATTTAACCATTTTCGTTTGAAATATTTAATACATGTAATATTGTAAAACTTATACAGTCAGCAAAAAACATAGAGAAACAAAATCGGCTTAGTAAGCGAAAAAATAGCCTTAAAAGCTGATTAAAATATTGAATTCTATTGCGGACGCAATTTTGTACGAAGAATAAATCGAATTAATAGAGTCGAGCGAAAATTAATCGGATACTAATTAAAATCTTTTTAAAACAGACTCATTAAACATTATGTTAACAAATATGTTCAGTGCAAAGTTTTTGTTTGTTTCTTATCTTTCACTGTTAAAAATTTTCGATATTGGAACTCAATTTCCTCTTTTTCTTTTGACAATAGCTATTTGCATCTTCACATTCAACCGAACAACTAATGAATAGAAAATCTCGCTGTCATTTAAATTAAATTTAGACATTTTGCGTGAATAAGATTGTAGCGTTTTTAAGCGATTAGAAGCAAATTTATTCAAAATTCATTAAAGGCTATTGTTTTCTAGCAACAACACAATTGAAATTCCTTAAATCTTATCATTTGCGAACATTAAAGCTTTTTTCTTTTACTATTTTTCACAAAAGTGTCTCATTAATTTGATTATACACTTGAAATGATTTGTTTTTCATTAATTACAAAAAAAGCTTAATTTTAATTGATTGAGAAGTCAGCCATAAATATCAATTAATTTCAGAATATAATGTTTCGAAAAGTTCTGAGAGAAAAGTGTGATTTGTTTTAACTTTGCAGAACAAAAAAAAACACAAAGTTTAACTTTTGTTATAAGATAAAGAAAAAAAATTAAATTAAACGCGCTTTATTAAGTTTAATTTGGATGATAGAAATGTCTAAGTAAAGCTTGCTAATTAAGTGTCAAAACTTTATACTTTGTTTTGCTTTTCATTTTGTCTCATGAAAATTTCAAACGAGAGCTTGTTTAATTCTCGCCGCGACCATATTTCACGTAGCGGTGAAAACGATAATATTTATCTTACTTATTAAGCAAAATAAACCAAATTTAATTTTAGTGTTTTAAATGCGAAAAGAATTTTTATTTTATAATTGCGAAATGATTTTATTGAAACAACAACAACACAACTTTCGCGGATTTGCATATTCGTCAAAAGTAAAAATTATGAATGCAATTTCATAATCACGGCTAACGGCGGTTAAATCATGCGAATTATGCGTTCTACTCGTAGGTACGGTGAATTCAATTCGCTTGACACGCATAAGTGCCCCATCACCAGTGATATTTGGCGATAGTTTTTGGCTCAATTGCAGCTTCGATTTAGAAAACGATGGACTCTATTCGATCAAATGGTACAAATTAGTGAATGGCTCGAAAGGCGTTGAATTTTATCGCTTTTTACCGAACGAAATACCCCAAACACAAGTTTATAATTTAACCGGCATTCACTTGAATGTAAGTTTATTTGAAATTCAATTTTTAATTTTTTTATTTTTCATTTCATTGTATTTCAATTGAATTATTTTATATATCACGCAATAAAATTATTGAAATCGCGAAATTGCATTTCATTTTAAGCTTGAAATTGAAAAACTTTTTTTTACAAATTACTTTCAAAAATAGAAAAAGAATTAAAAATTTTTTAATTAATCGATAAAAGTAATTTAAAATTTTATTTCCTGATTTTAAAATGTGTTTGAAAATTAGTTTCACGTGAAATATGTTTAAATTTCGAATTCATAGGTTTTCAAAAATTTTTTAAACAAAATTATTTAAATCAATAAATCAGTTTGCGTAAAAGTTGAATAGAAAGCAAAACAGAAGAGAAATGCTTTCTCAGCATGAAAAAGAAGAATCCATAGAACACTGTCAATTTAATTTTCGTCGGTTTTTTATTTTATTTTGCTTTGTTTGCTGTTAAAACCGTGAAAACGTGATATAAAGTGAAATATATTAGATTATACGAATAAATATATAAAAATATTTCTCATCGATCACATTAACCGCGTTATTATTTTTTTGACACGCTTTTTCTTATAAAAATAGCCTCAAAAATCGAATCACGGAAACGTTTATCTTTGGAAAAGTGACTTTCACACGGAAGGAATTTACAGATGCGAAGTGTCCGGCGAATCGCCATCGTTTCAAACTGTTCACAAAGATTGTGAAATTAAAATACTTTGTAAGTTTCTCTTCTTTCGCTTTCTACAATTCTTTAAACAATTGAGAAACTAAATTTCAATTTAATATTTTTTTTTCTCTTATAATTTTTATTTTATTTTTCTTCATCTTTAAAATTTACGGTCGATGAAGATAAATAATAGTAACAAAGTTTTAGAATTTTAAATCACTTCATCGAAATGAATTCGAGCGGAGATTTTACGCTAGAAAATTTTTTTTCAACAAATCAAAATCGAAACATTTTTCATCAGTCTCTGTAGTTGCTTGATTCTGGGCATTATTTTACCAGAAAGTAGATCTTTTTTTTTGCTTTTAAAATTCATCGAAAAAGCCAAAGAATTTTAACGAATTCGTAGCACGGGTTTGTAACAGAACAGAATGTTGAAAGAAGTTGAGAAAAACATAAAAGGATTCAAGTCGTTTTGTTCAAAATGACTTTCTTTCTGAGAATTTATCGGAAGCAATATTTTCAAAAGCAAAGTTGCATCTTCTTTAAGAAATACTTTGCGTTCCGCGGTTTTTATTCTCACTCAAAACAATTTAACGCTTTTAAATGAGCTCAATATGTATTCATCGCTCGGTGCGAAAGATAAAAGCTTCTTCTTCGCTTTAACACGCTTTTATTTATTTTTTTATAGATGCTGCGACTTCTGATACTCTAAAAGCTGAGGCGTTTATTTTGCGTATAAAATTTCATTTAAAACTTTTCGAATAAATTTAATATTCGAGCAATTGAAAAAAAAATCGCTTAAATAAGTAAATTAATACTTTAAAATACAAGTTTAAAATATTCAATTTTAAGATTTACATATACTCAAAATATTAAATATTTAAACTCGCTCGATTCGTGTTAGCGTTGAAGAAAAAAGATTAAATAAAAATTTCTCACCGTTACATTGAAAATAGTGACTTTTAAATTCAATGTAATTCAATCTTTAACCAAGTAAAAATCCCATAAAACGATTAACGTCAGTGTTTCTTTTACGTTTTCTTTTTTAAGTTCGAGGCTATTGCGTTAAAATTTCGATTTTACTTTCATGTGAACGCATTCCATTTAGCTTAGCTTATCTACAAATCTTAAAAAAATTTGTTCACATTTATTTCTGCTTTTCAAGTCTTTTTTAAAACGTTTTAAAAGATTTAGCGAAGTAGCGAAAACTTCATAACTAATTTAATCGCGATTGAATTTCAAATTTTAATTGCAAAAAATATTTCGCGCGCGTATCTCTTCAAGTGATAAATTAGAGTAAATATTTGAAGTGAACACGGAAAAAGCATTCGTTAGAAGCGAAAAAAGTTGTCGCAGAAGAAGTGAAGAAGGCATTGAAATAAGAAGCTAAATTAATTGAGTCTTGATAGAAAATCAATCTTCACAATGATTTCACGCGAATGCTTATTTCCACTGTTAATCATTTACATAAACTTTCTTTAATCATTGCAGCTTTAAGAAGCCAAATTCTTTACATTTCAAGTTGAGTTTTACGTTAATCACTCGGCGAATATAAAACGAGACCGCAATCAAATGATGACCGCGTATTAGACGAACGTTGGCGATGATTTATTTTACACTATTGCGAGGGTGATATTTTCAACGAATAAAATACATTTAAGCATCGATCGAACAGTAAAACTGATCGCTTACAAACGCAAACCGAATTCCATTCAAAGCCAATACGATTAGCGAATTTTATTCACACTCGGCGCTTAAATCACGCGCTGTTAAACTGCACTCAATTTGATGAAACTATCCATCAGTTAAATAACAATTTATTTCAAGAGAAAAATGAGAATTGTGATACTTAAGTTCACTTTAGCTACTTTTCAAGCTTGACAAATGAATTTTTGTTTCCGCTCTATCTCTCGTTTTCTCGCTCCAAACTCAAGCTCTCGCTTCACGTGCCTAATGATACACCATCAAGCTGTTAAAACATTCATCGCATTACACGGCACGCGTCTCGTATGCTGACTAGCGAAATTTAAATGCTCGACACAACTCGCGTAGATCGTTTGCATTCTTTAAAGTTTGTTTTCTCATCTCTTTTTGCAGGCGTAAAAATATCTCTCGCTTTGCATCTTTCTTTTGACACAAACACAGCTTAGTTTTTAAATGTTTTCAAGCGAATTAAGAAAATGATCGAAAACGAGCGAACATTCGAGAGTCGAAAATATGAACGCGAAATTTGTGTTTGCAAATTTTTTTTGAAAACATTTACTTCTCGCGAACGACTTTTGCTGAAAAGATAAATTAGCGCAATGATGTATTTAATGTTTGGACATTTTTTAAAAGTTAGTTTCACGCTTTGAAAAGCTCTAATTTTAACGCACGAGGCTTCTAAAGCGAGAAACACTTTGAAATGAGTCATTTTTTATTTTGAAAAGTTTTTCAGGGTAAAAAAGCGAGAAGAGAGAATTTAAAAATTACTTTTTCACAGCCTGCGTAGCGCGAAATAAATTTTTAAAAACAAGAGAAACGCGCCAAAGTATGAAATACAAAAGTATGAAACCGCTGCTTGAATGAGACTCACACGAGCGACATGCATTCAGGCGTTTCGCTTCTACATCACGCAATTAAGTGTACAATGCACCTGGACAAGCGACGTGTGGTTGCGGCTTTGTGGCGAAAGAGTGAATGAAATGAATAAATGCATGAAAAGAGCGCAAAAAAGCAAAAGAAAGGAGGAAACATTTATTCGCTCGTTGCACGCTGCTGCAATTTGTCCGAAAGCGACATTTGTTTTTCGCATTTCGTGCTAGCAAAATAACAGAGAAAGAGAGAGAGAAACAGACTCGCCTACACATTGGCGCGTTTTGCGTGTGCAGTTTTTTTTTATTTTCTACTCGCTAAAATAGCGTAAAAAAACATAAAATAGCTTAATTTAAAGTGCCGCTGTTATGTTAAGCGAGCGAGCAATTGCTTTTGCACGCTATCACTACTATCCATCTGCCTGCCTTTACTGCGAGCGATGATAAAGTGAATGAATGCTGTATATGTGAAGGCAGCTCTTAGCAATCTCTTTCTCTTCTCTTCTCTCTTTTCTACTCTCTACTCTGTTACTGCTTCACAAATAAGTTTAAAACTCTAAAAGATTTTTATTTTAACGCGAAAATTGTGTCACTTTTGCTAGAAAAGGAAAATTCTTTTACAATACATAATAGAGTGTAAAGAGAAGCGAGTGAATAAAAATTGAACCGTTCATTCTCAGTGATCACAAATGTAAGCTCGTAAGCGTTATGCAATCGTTACGTTCGCTAAAAATTATCGATAATTCGGTGAAAAAAGGAGACAAATTTCCAATTTAACTATAGAAAAAGATCACACACATAATTGTAGTTTGTCTCGTGTGGATAAAAGAAAGAAACAAAATCATTTTTCACGCTTAATAACTAAATTAGCGAATTGAATTTGCATTTACTTACATCAGTCGCACATTTTTGCAGCTAACAAACTATTTGACAGCTTTATTCTCTATCTTGAATTTTTCACTTCGTTGCATTAATCATTTCATTTAATTTCTAACAAAATTAAAAAATTAAACAATTTTTGAAAATGAGCGAAACATTTTTTTTTAACAGACAGCTGATGTCAAAATGTTTTGCGATAATTTACATTTAAAAATGTTGGTTTTGCATGGATAAGATAGCAAAACATTCTGGAAAGAACTGTACGAAAATAAGCTTGAAAATAAGCGATGAGCGAAGGCTCAAATGATGATTAAAAGTGAGCGAAATTAAACTTCAAACCTCTCCAAATAAATATACTCATAATCATAAATTTATTTTGCTTTTGCAAAATTCATTTTCTGTTGTACAAATATGCAACAGATTCGGTTTAATATTTTAAATGAAATAAAAAATTTATTTCCGCAAAACTCTGAAACATCTGAAGTGGATTTAGACTGAAATGTGTGGAGAGAAAATTACAGAAATCATTTTACAAATATCTACCATAGGTATTAACATTCGAGTGATTATTTGCAGTGAAAAGTTACTTGTTATACTTTAATCACCAAATGTGTACGATTAAATGTCTCTATAAATATTAATTAACTGCTGCAAGCACTTTGAAACTATAAATCTACTAATTGATCGAAGAGTTTTCTGCGCTTTTACTCTTCATTACTTATTTAAAAAAATCAAAAACCCAATCAAAGAACGTATTAACATGAGTGTCGAATTTCGACGATGTTATTGCTTTAAAAGAAATTCTGAAACAAACACAAGCATTACAAGCTTACTTTGCAAAAGAGGTCAATCATTAGTTAAATTGATATTCTTTGCATACACAATGTGTGTACTCATAAATTATCGTAAGAAAACAATCGTTGAGCATTATTCAACTTCTTTTTCTTCAATCAAATTAACAATCTTTCCACAGACTTGCCCGAAAGTGGACCAACATTGTTAAATAAAGAAGAGCATTACAGAATCGGCGATTTAGTGAATGTTACGTGCAAAACTGTCGACTCGAGACCGATGGTCACGTTCCGATGGTATATAAATGGTGAACAAATACGCAGAGATCACATTTACGCGATTAATTCGTACTCACAAAATTCGCACACATTTCAAAATAAACGTTTGAAAAATTCTTTATCGCAGCTTCATTTTTACATTCAAGAATCGCATTTTCTCTCCGATCAATTGAATATTCGTTGCGATGCTTTTATATTGCAAAATTATACAATTAGTTCTGAGCTATTCATTATTTACGATCAAAGCAAATCAACATTTTATACAGGTGAGTGAACGTGAAATTTCAATTTAGTTGCCTTTTAGTCTACTACCTGTTCAAAAAGAAAGTTGTACATTTTTAAAATCAAAATAACTTTTTACAGCATTTGAATACCAAAATCA
>NCKU01003338.1:0-15447 GCA_003675995.1 Dinothrombium tinctorium | reverse complement strand
GCAGAACAAGATAGTGAAAAATTACTTTTCTTTTCCAAAGAAAAGATATTTCTTTCCTTTCTTCTTTTTACGGTGAAACTGTTTGAATTCGATATTTGGGTCAAGTTAAAATCAATCAAATTTTTTTTATTTTTAATTTCATTTTCAAAATAAAAGTTTACAGTTTGAGTCTAAAGAATTCTGAAAAAACTGAATATTCTTGTTTAAAAAATTATTATTAAAGTTATTATTATTATTATTTAATTTTTTAGTAAAATAATACAACTCTGAAAATTTGAGCTTTTTAATAATAAAAAAAAAAAATCAAGACTCTTATGGTTCATTCGGACTTTCCTGAAAAAAATGGAAATAAAAGCAGACTCCAGCTGATTGCTGTCTGTTGCCCCCCGTCAAGTCTGCAAATAATTTCAATGCAACTGCTGCTGTTCGCAAAGTGAGAATCAACATACAACTAATGCAATGTAATCAGAATAAAAAGAAAAGCAGAGAAATAAAAAGCTAAGTTTTGCAGCACTTACAAAGCAACGTTAGGGCTAATTCTATTTTGCTTAATGCTTAGATCGAATTAAGCATCAAGGCATTGCGTTCATTTTTTCACTTTAATTAAAATTTTCTTTTTATTAAAAGTTTTGATGACGAAGTGCCTTAGTTAGTTTCTTATTTTCTAGCATTTGCAATTCTCCAGTCTATAAATTTTAACTATTACGTTTACTTAATTCTAATATACTAACCTCTCGAAAATCTAAATACGTTAAATTTTCACAGCGATAGTGATAAAACTCTGGTTATTTGCTGTGAAATATAATTGGATATCAAAAATTGTGAATGTTATCATCTAGTTTTAATTAACAGATCCAAATTCATATTCTTTTTATAGAGATTTATTATAAAAATTTGTGATTATAATTCGATTTGAATTTCTCTAAAAAAATTTATAATTTATAATTTAATTTAAAAAATTTCTTAGTCAAAATAAAAATAACTTAAATATAATCGTATAAGTTGACGTATTCTTAATTTGTGAAAGGTTAGAGGTCTTTCTTAAAAGCTTTTTCCTCTCGTTATTTTACTAGCCTGCAGTAAGGCTTCAGCAACTGTTTTTATCTGATTGAGACAAAGTTTGAGAAAGAAATGATGAAAATAAACAACATTATTTATTTTTACTTTTTGTCAAGATTTTTTCATTTAACTTATCTCTAACAACTTATCAGCTTAAACATTTCAATTTTTTAAAAACTATTTATAAGAAAACCAATTTATATCCTTGATACTTATATTTGCTTGAAGTATTTTTCTTACTTTTTTAGTTAGTCGCCCCTAGAAAATTTCATTTAATTTAATCTTTTGAATGCTCATTTTTTCTCTTACTTAGTTGTAAAATAATTTTATTTTTCCTAAAATTAATTTTTTCTTTTAGGCGAGACTGTAGAGCAAATTGTTTTATTAAATATTTTTTCAAACATTTGCGTAAATAAGAATAATCTTTTTTTACATTACAAACAAGATGAAGTCAAAAATGAGGATTCAACGAGTTTAAGAAAACACTTCGGGAAAACGTGAAGTGAAAACTTTTCGATAGTACAGCAATGGAATTTTGTTGAAAAGAAATTGGCAAAAGGCTGAGATTGCATGTAATTGAGAATAATGTGAAGAAAAAAATTCCTCCCGTTGAAAGCTATTTCAATCATTAATCGCAAAAGTTAGAGACGTTATAATCTGAAGTACTTGAACCATATAGTCAGGGAGAAAAGGAATGGACAAATTGCGACGCTTTTTCAGTGGCAGCAATCAAAACTTTGATGACAGGCGAAATTCTTTAACTCAATTTCGACAAATGACATAAAATTTTCGCGCACTTTAATAAAAATATAAGCACGTTTATTTGTCTTCGCAAACAATTCTCTTCACAATTATTGATTATTACAGCAAATTCTGGCTTAATTCTAATTGATTTTAGGCATCTAAATGCATTTCAGTATGATATTAAGCGAATAAGACAATAAATGAATAATGATAGAGGGGAATTCAAGAGTTTATTGAATCTTACGTTTTTTCTATCTTTTTTATTCTTATAATTATTTAAAGTTAATTTAATTTGTTGTATACAAAGCAGTTTTAATTACATTTTGAGAAAAACATTTGACGCCTCTGCTGAAAACTAATGATAAAAAACAATTATTTTAACTTAACTTGCCAAAATAACTCTCAAATAAATCTTAATTAATGAAAGAGTATTTTAAGAACTTTAAATAATTATTCTAAAAAAATTATCGCTTAATTATCTAATTAAAACTTTTTTAACTTTTTAAACTTTTTTCAAATAAAGAACCTCGCTTAATTACGTCTTACTAAAAGTTAACAATTAAAGTGAGATGCGTTTGGAAAAGAACAAAAACTTTCAAAGCGCGTATGAGAGGTGAATATGAAGCTAAAATTTCGAAACAATCTGGCGATGAGATTATTTTGTTGACTTCACTTTTACGAATCTATCCGCTTTTTATCAATCGATTTTCAAAATGAGTATGTGTGTTAGGTACAGTTTCGGTTTGTCTCAACGACATTGGTTGCAAAATGCTAGTTAAGGGTGTATCTCTCTCAATTTAAAATAAAACTTTGTTTTATAAAGAGACGCCAGTAATACCGTTAAGTGCCACTAATACAATGTCTCATGTGACCATCGATGAAATTAAAAAAATAGTGAGTTTAAATGGAAAGGCTTTAGGATTACACATACAACTCTCGTGTAACAAACAAACGATAACTTGTGAATTATTTTTTATAAACCACATCAAATCACATTGAATCATCTTTCTTTTATTTACAAACGTTCATTGCACATTTGTTGAATGAATTTTGAAAAAGTAATCAAACGAAATAAAGTAAAGAGTTTTCATCAAATGTTTTTTTTTTTATCAAAATCAGTATTTCGCTTTGCAATCTGTTTCACATTCATCTGTTTGCAATAGCTTTGAAATGTGATAAGAAAGCGCGACAAACTGTGATCTACAAACTTACCGAAAACCGTAAGAACAGTTGGCAACATTACATAGAATGAGTGAATTTACGAGTCAATAATGAAACCATCGAATTAGCAAATCGCTTTTTGTCCACTCACAGAACTCAATAAATCAATAATGTTGAAGTCATTATTTTTCATTTAGCTTTTACTTTCGACATTTTTAAAAAAAGTTTTATTATCAACCACTTCTTTTTAACATTTTTATATTCTAAACATAACAAAAGCAACTCGTAATGCAATCGTCACATGAAAAAATAATAAAAACAAATTGTTGATTATTGCTTTTCACTTTCATTAGAATACACTGAAACGTGTTTATTCAAACAAAATTGATAACTGCGCTGAAATTTAACTTTAAATGCGTTTATATTATGTCGCGAAACTTGATCAGAATTGAAGCGTTTCCAAGTAGTAAGATATGAAATGATCGATCCGAGACAAACATTTTTCCCAAAGCCATTCGAATGCAGATTATTTTCGAAATAAAGATTATTACATAGCAATGATTCGGTTAAATCACTTATTTCATATTAGATGGATTGCATAGCATTTCAACGATTAGCTTTTTCTTTATTACTGTTGCACAAAAACTGCTGTTGGATTTTTATCTAAAGAACAATTTCGCTAATCACCTGATGGCAGTGATAAAAAAATTATCGCTACATATGAGAAAAAGATAAAAACAATATTTTGCAAAAAGTGAAGTTTTTTAAAAGAAATAAAAAATTAAAGATATTTATAGAGATGAGATCTTTTTATCGAGATTCGATGAGGAAAATGGGAAATAACTAATTTTAAAAATTTTAGATCTTGATTGTCGCTGGAGTGGCACTTCTCTCTGCTTTTAAATTTTTCTTCAATTTTTCTCTCATTTTTGTAGCAAAAATTTTCAGTTACTAAATACTCTCTACAGTTAAGTTTTAAGATAAACAATCGAATCATTTTATGAGAAGCAAGGGTTTTAGGCTGAAATTGCGATCTCATTTTCTCATTTTGTTTGTCGGAAAATACAAGAGTTTGTTTCGAATAAAATCTTTTTAAGCTTTTGAGAAAAATACGCTTTCAAGTATGCCGCACTTTTTCAAATACTTTTACCAAAATTAACTAGTAAACCGAAAATACGTTTTAAAAGTTTTGAGCATCGACTAATGAAAAGTTTTCCTTTTTTGAATGCTTTATCTCTCAGTGAAGCTTAAGACATTGAAAAATAAGCTTTTGGCATATTACACTAATCGATTTTGATTTTTTTTTCCATTAAGGCAATATTAGTTTCTCGATATCGAGCTCTCAATTTGTTATATTTGCTTTTCTTTTTCAAATTAACGCACATAATCCAAGTATCAAATATGTTGAATGCTAATGAAACGTGAAATTTTTCGATATTCTTTTTTATTCATTTACTGATTTCCAAAATTTTTATGCGTACTTTTAAATAACCGAATATGGTATACGAAAAAATAATCTTTCAAAGTTGCGGCATTCTTTTGAATGTTTTGAATTAAATTAATTTAGAAACAAAGAAATATGAGAATGTAAATTGCACTTTTAAAGTTATAAATTTTTTTATTTTTCAATCGCGATGGAAATGTAAAGCTCTTCATCTCAAAAGCATTTACATTGTGTATTGTTGAAAAGGAATTTTTTTAATTTATGAATTTCGAAAAATAAAAATAAAAAAAAGATTCACAATAGTGATTGTCACTAAACCGCATTTCTTTCTATCTACTCATTAATTTCGTTCTCTGTCTGTAACTTTTTTAATAATATATATGCACTCTGAATAAAACTGGGCACAAAATGAGAAACAATTTTTTGTTAAGAATGATATAGTCAAACCTATTTAATTCTACTATTCATTTTTAAAAATCTTTAAAAATTGCACCAAAATTTTTGTACATTCATGTCCAGAAAAATCTTTCACTTTACTTAAAACATGCTTTACTGTAAAGCAACAAATTGAAAGATTTTTCTGGACACGAGTGTACATCCGATTCAAAATAAGTTTCGATCATCGAAAGTGAGCTTAACTGCAAAGACGCCTATTATTTATTTGTGTTGCATTGAAGTTAAGCTCACTTTTCGATAATCAAAGCATTTGATTTTTTATCGATCGTACATATAAAATCAAAATATTACTAAATTTAAAAAGCAAATGAATTTAAAAAGAAGCAATGCAGGTAATGCAGCTTCTTCAGAAGCCATATTGTTATGGCCATTGCATCAATTTCATAAATAGACTTTTTTTGTTTACAATTTGTTAATGCATATTAATAAGCCCCAAACACATTTAAAAAGCTAGCAATTAAAAATTATTATAATTATAGAATAAATTTTTTAAAAAATATAATTTTCATGTTAGTATAACAAGACAGTATTAACTGTATTAAGGCGTTTCAGAAACATTAAATAACTATACTTAGTTGCGACAATTTTTGAAATTATGAACCTATTTTAACGCTCAATACTTGCTCAAATTTATTAAAATCAATTTTTATTTACAAAATAAAAATTAGGCAATTTTTGTATTTATAAATACAATCTCATTGGGTCTTTTTCAACTCAAAAATTATTTCGATTAATTTTACTTCACAAACAACGTGAATTAAAATTTCGGCAATTTTTGCACCTTAAACCCGTCAGATGGACCTATTTTCACATTAAACTTAATTTAAACTCTCTCCTGTACAACAAAAATTTAAATTTCAAAAATTTGACACCCATATACCTTACATATGGTCCAATTATTTATTTTCATTATTTTTTCTTACCTTTAATGAAATTGTGCGCAGACAGACAGGCAATATGAGATTAGTGGCGTACTTTACTTCGTGAAACTCGCTAAAAATCTATTTAAGTTGATAAAAGTAATTTGAAGCAAATAAAATATAATATTAAAAAAAAATCTTGCAATAACAACACTTGCAAATTACTTTAACTCAACAGTCAGCAGCAAGAGCTAACGCTATTTAGAATTAAATATTAACAAATATGGCCACATATGCCGGCGAAAAACGCGATTAGCAACACTATTTGACGTGTTCTGTATATTTTAACAGAAACAATTGAATTAAGCTTGTACCAACCGTTTTCACAGTGTGTTTTCAAATGATAAAGCCGCAAAGTGAATTTATGGCTTTTAAAGAAGTCTGGCGAAAAGCAGCGTTTGCTTTTACTTCGCTTATGCAAACAAATTCGATTCAATTATTCACTCAATTACGATAAATGAATACAAACCGATTCGTGCTTCTAACTTTCGCCGCAACTCGCGCGTGTATACGAGAGCAATGATGCTAGTAAATTATCAATGAGATGCAAACCGAACGAATGGCGATAAATTAAATCATTTTCGCATCGCAAGTTTTACGATTCAAAATTACTTTATTTTCAGCAGTTGAAAAAGCATAAAAATTATTGATGTTTAAACCATTATAAAACGATTCACAAACCTAGCAAACAATTTCTCAATTCAAAACGTGAAAACAAATGAAACGAATAAACTTCTCTCACTCACAGCGAATTTATGATTTTCTTAATTTTCAAAAAATTTTTTGAAATATTTTAATTGAAAATAAAATTTTGATTATTTGTGAAGCGACGCTAAAATATCGAAAAATGATTGCAAATCATTTTTTCCATACAATTGAATACTTTCATTACAAAAGGGCATATCTAGTATTTGTATTTGCATTGTTAGATAAACCTTTTGTTATATTCAATCGTGAATTTCGATAGACGATTGCAAACCATCGATTGTCGATTATAGATGTCAATTGTAGATGATCGACAATTAGTCGATTGTCGATTAGCAATAGATCGAACTTTTTATAACCGACGCTTCAAATAAAATGCGCTCATAAAGGAAAAGCCATAAAAATGCGTTTCGTTCAAAATTAGTTCAACTTTGAAAAATGAAGTGAAAACAAATGCACTTGTATCTACTCGTGAAGTGCATTTTTTATGGCGTTTACTTGTATATGTATTCGCACATTACCAAAAAAAATTTGTTCAATTATTGTTAACCATGCCTTTCGAATTCATAAAAATACTCACAAATTGTGTGCATTTGTTTACGAGAGATTGTTTCACTGTTACTTTTATAAAATTTTTGCGTATTTTCGCTTAAAATGTTTCCAAAGCTATTCGAAAACGCTCTATTTTTACACTAAGTCTCATACTGCCATCTCTTATTTCCCATTAAACTCAAGCACTTGAATTAAAATTTTCATTTTGCCTAAAGTTGATCACTTTTGAAAATGATTTGTTCATTTTCAAATGCTTCTTTTTTCGTCGATTATTAAGCCAAGGCAAGTTTAAAAGTTAATTCATTCCGACACTAACGATCTACATTTTAAGCACTTTTTTTTTAAATTGAATCATGTAGCATCATACCGCCGCATAGGTGCATTGTTTTTAATTTTATTTTTAATTTTAAAAAAATGTTTAAATCAACATAAGTTTAAATCAAAATTATTTTCAACCAAATTATTAATCAAATTATTACCGAGCGAAATGCTTACATTAAGCTTTCACTTTGCAACAAATTGGAATTGAGGAATGTAATGATAAAATAAACTTGAATATTCGTTTATTTAATTTAAATTATATCATCGATTCATTTCTCCTCTCTATTCCGTATTAATAAACGCGATAAATTATGAAAGATTATTTTTTATTGAAAACACATTTAATTAAAAAACAACTTATCAACGACTTTCGAAAAAAGTTTCGCTTCGAATTCACGTAACTAGACGATTTCTTGTGTGAGGTATTACTTAAATTTGAGTGATGAAATGTTCAAAGTATTATTAATTTTTTTTTTTGCGTTTCACTAGTGAAACATCTCGAAATTGAATATTTCCTTTGTCATTGAGCAAACAATCGTAAAAAAATGAAATAATGCTTTACAAACAAAAAAATCTATCGGAGAAACTAACAACAACGAGAGAAAAAATTTCTACTTTATTCTTCACGTAACCATTGCGATTATCAAGCCTAGTTTCAACGGTCTCAAGTTAAGATAACTTCGCGCACTCAAAACTAATTTTTTCTCTTATTTTACACCACACAGTCGTCGCTTTTCGCAAATTGTTGCTTTTTTCTGGGTGTGTCGCGAAAATTTAATTCTTCTCTAGCAAATTGCGACCAGATTTCTTTTTTAATTCATCTTTTTTTTTTAAATTATCATCACTTTCATCATGTAAGTATAGACTTTTGCTTTGTATTAAAATTTTAAATTGCTTTCTAATTTAAAAATCAGACACAAAAAGCGTAAACGGCGGGTTGTGAGTTTATAAAAATTATGATTAATATGAATTCATAAATAATTGATTTTTTATTCATATTTAAGCGTCCGAAAAGAGATGAATATTAGTTTACAATCAGTTTAGATCAACTTAATTTACAATAAGAAAAATTTTTATCACAAGTTATTTAAAAAAACCGTTGAAGTTTTTTTTTAATTTTTATCCATTTGTAGTTTTATTTTATGTTGCTGCTGAAAATGAATTTGTTTAAACTCTAAATTAAGAAAAAATTAGCAAAAAAATTTTTTGCTTTCTTTGAACAACGCCTTCTTAATTTAATTTTTTCAAACTCATCAACTGCTAAAATTATAAGCTCTTAAGGTCGAATCAAAAATTTGTTCAAACTCATCCCATAGACAGCTATCTATGAGGTCAAAGCTTTTAAAAAGTTTTTTAGGCTAATGAACAAATAAGCTTACTCTTACAATCGAAACTAACCAAAATAAGCTTGGCTATACTTACAAAATTAAGTTTAATAAAATTTTTAAAATAAAAATTTAATATGATAAAAAGGCATTAGCGAAAATTGTGCAGAGACGAGTAAATGTCTAATTTATTCAAACAAATATTAAATTAAGCGAACTCGCATTAAAAATTAATGAGTTTGATCAAACAAATTTAACAACCGATGTACGTGAATGTTACTAAGGATGAGTTAACCATGCTTCATCGTCGGGGCAAGTTTCATTTAAAATTGCAATAAGTTTACATTAAAAAATGTCTTAATGTTGAAATTGTTTCGATTAGTAGTGAAACACGAAAGATAAGTGAGGTTAGTTACGTTATCTAATCAAAATTATATTGAAAAACACTTGAAATTACATTCTTAAGTTATTTTGTAATTTTTTATTCTTCACTTTTGAATAATAGTGCAACCAAACTTTTCTCGCGCTTCACACGAGTATCCTTATTTATTTATCTGATTATATTTAACCGTGTTGATTCATTTCTAGCTCGTCGCATTCAAATGATTTCGAAATTTATATGTGTAGCGATTGTATCATCGCTCGCTTTCACAACTCTTGTTGGCTCACTGCACTTAAATGGTGAAGAATTCCAAAATTACATTCGAGAAAAATGTTACACTGCCACAAAAGAGGGAAGACGGCCGGTGCCATATTTAATTTTAGCAGAGAATCGCGACATTAATTACAGATATATGCAACCAGGACAAGAAAAAACGCATCTATACGCTCAGAGTGTCGAAAATCTAATCGGTCTTATCGAAAAAATCGAGTCTGGACTAGAAGAAAGAAAAGTCAAAGTGGCTCCGGTTGAATTGGCCAAGATTTTGCTGCGAAAGTAAGTTTTTTGAATCGAATCATTTTTTAAGCTCGATTTGATTCTTTCCCTCTTTTCATTGATGTTAGTTAATTAAAGAAGAAATTTCTAAAACTGATCTTTCACTTAGATATCGAATTGATGACTTAACATATCAAAATGGCTTTTTTCTGATGACTGAGGACATTAAACACAATTATCGAATTGAAGATGCTCTTCTCGACACTGAAAACTTTCAGCTCGATGCCGAAATAAGTTCGATAATTAATTCGAGTCTTGATAAGCATGAAAATTGTTCATTGCATTATTTGTTATCGCACAATATTGATTTAGTTGCTACAGATGGTGATACCAAAACGCTTCTATTCAGAGCAAATCAAAGCCCGAACTCTCAAAACAACGAGCCAAATAAGTAAGAAATTAATTTAACTTAATCCATTGACTGTTAACTCACTAAAATTTTTTAATTAGATACAAACCACGCCTTTTGTACAGTACTCAAAGTGGTCCTTTAACAAAGTTTCCACGCGAATACGGAGTAGGAACATTTCGTAACGATCACACTCAAGCAATTGCTTTGAATAAATTGCTTCTCGGAATAATCGCTGGTTACATACCTACCGGTCAATCACAGCCTTCTGTTCGTGATGTTTATGTAAAATTGACGAGAGATGCAAATTTAGAGAATGTTCAAATGGATTTAGAAAGTAAAATAGATCCGTTGATGGCTGTGACAATCGCTAGCGTTTACGAATATGGCGCTTATTCTACCGAGCAAAATAAACAAAACCTTTTTGGAGCTCGTGGCGAATGGAAAACTTCAATATGTCCGACTGAGTACGTTCTGAATGTTCAAGAACAAACCATTCAAGATATAAAAGATATACCCGGCGTTGCAGCTACGCAGGCTGAGTTGCGAGGTGCATTAGATGGATATATCATTGGCAAAACCATTCAACGGAAACAAAATGAACCGAAAAATCAGCTGACACTTAGTCAAATTCTTAGATTCTATTACAGTCAAACAGGTTTAACAGAAGGCGATGGCTATTGTAGACGTCCCAATTACATCCCGCAGATGGATGAAATAATTAGACAGGCGAAATCGTTTAGACGTATAAAGGTTTTATTGTCAGCGGGCAAAGTGTCTTCGTCCGATAACGAGGTTGTTTCTCCAATCACTGCGGTTCACGACGAATTCAGGAGAGAATTAGAAGCTGCAAGAATAATATCGGAAAACGATAGAAACTGGTGTAGCGAAGGGGAAAGACGAGGAAGCGGAAATGATTTCAATAATTATCCTTGCGAGAATCCAAGCGATGTTTTCGTTCTCCTTGACAAGGAAAATAAATTAGATGAGCAGAAAAAGCTGATTGGCAAATTAGCGACCGAACTCAATATGTACAGAAAAGGCTCATCTTTGACGATTCTAACGAACGGCCAAGGTTCTGATAACACTTTTTATCGGGTAACATGGAACGAGACCAACAAAGGATGTGCCAATTGTCGATTAGACGCTGTTGATATTAGAGGTTAGAATATAAACATTTTGATTTTTAATTAACTTTAACCTTATTTACAGATGATTTGGGAGGTCTGGTATCACCTGACAAGTTTTTGCGTTACTTAAACGACACACTTCGTGATTTTGACGAGATGAAGAAGGACGAGATTGCTGTTCCTTCACGTGTGTTCATCATATTCAATATGGGCTATATGGAAAAAAGAAACTTCGAACCTCGAAGTCGCTTTTCTACTGACATACGAGTATTGCGTCGCAATCATCGCGAAGTCAAATATATCGTAATCGGTGAAGAAGAAAAGCACAATTTTCTTCCTTTTGACGATCACTCATTCTTCGAAACGAAAGATTCCTCACTTATAGAAAAAATTTCGAAAGAGATTTGCAAAACGCCAGCTTTATTTCAACATCCCGAATGCCAGAATCGCCCAAGCAGCGAAGATCATTACATTGGCCACATAACTCGAGGAGAAGTTCAAAACTGGGCCATCTTTCCGAGGTTTTACGAGAAGAGTTACGATATCACATTTCGATTCGAATCGAAGGAAAAACTCAAAGTTTGTCACTCACGCACTCCAGAACCGGGCTACGGCGACTTCAATCGATATCCTTGTTATGAAAATGACGGCGGCGAAATAAAATTCACGCGCAAAGATCCCTGCCACAAATACAATTTAGAAAACTGTCCGATATTCTATTTCACCATTTTCACGCCTTCCGAAGGAACCGGCGAAGAGTGTAACAGTAAGTTAAAAGTGATCAAATACATTCGTGTTCACTTAAATTTATTTTTTCATTTAATTCATAGGTGAAGCTTGCGCAAACTATAAACAGATAGAATACAAATTCTCGCACACCGGAATCAGATGTAATGGCGCTCTCGGTATCACATTTTCACCATTGCTTACAATTATCAGCTCATTGATTGCAATCGCTGGTGTTTATTTCAAAAAATATTGAAACTAAAAATTTACTTTTAATTATCATCGAACATAATTTGAATTTTAAAAATGTAATTTTCTATAAGCTTGTCAATTGCTTTTCTCTTTGATTTTTTTCTTTGAATAAATGTAATTTTAGTAATTTTTGAATCTAAATATTGGCCGATTAATGTCATGAAACGCGAGTTGAACATAATTGCAAAGATAAGATTGCATTTATTAACAAGCATTAGAGAACGAAGTTTAAAGCAATAATAAATCAAAATTATTTTTGGATTAAGATATTGTCGATTAGTATCTCTTACACATCTGGGTGCTGATGAAGACAGTGCAACATTTGTTGGACTTATGAGCTGCTGTACCGGAAAGCCGCTTGTGATCCCACCGGTTTTTATTTGAATAGGAACTCTGCCCTGCTCTGAATAGGAACTATTGAAGATCCACCTCCAGAAGGAACCAATGGATTTACACCTCTAAATTGTTGGTAATATTTCGATGCATCGTACTCGTTTGGCTCTATTGCTTGAATTTCAGTTTTCTTTATTAAAAACACATACTTTTGCACTCCATTAGATTTATCACTAGATCAAATTTTGTTCATTTTCGTTTTTTTTCTTTTCATTTTTATTTTATTTCGTTCGTTTTCATTATAATTTTTAAAATTTACAATTAAATTTAAAATAAATTATTGTTTTGCTTACTTTAACAATTACATCATTTCTATTTAATCACATTCCCTACCATTCGAAACTACTCCAAACTACAACTGTTGCCATTCAATACTATGAACACTTATGGTAATGGTATTCTGTACCACTTCTTTCCCTACCATGCACACCTCTAATATAATTACTCAAGAAAATACAGAAAATTAACTTTGAAGTTCCTGAAGACTTTTCATTCAAGATTTTTGAATATGAGCGCACGAGCAAAAAAAAGCATTTAGTTTCTATGAGCTTAGAGCCCTTCTTCAATCGGTATTTTATCCTAAACTGTCAAACTAAGGATAGTTACAGGTCAAAAGGTTATTACGAGTTGTACGAGTTTACGAGAAAAACGGGTTAAAGTATTTATTTCAAATTCGCCCGTTTCTCTTATGAGATGGGATGGTTTTCCGTTTTTACCTCTACTTTGAAGCTCAATGTAAATGATAAAAACGTTTGGAAGTTAAAAACACAAAAACCTACAATATCAACTTAATTTAAACTATTTTGAACACTGTGACAAAAGATATGGAGATCTATGTAGGGAGAGTTTTACTGATTTTTATAAAAATATTTTCAACAATTTTTTTTTGATAAATATGAAAAATTATAAGAGCTTATCGTTTTAATGAAGTGTAATTTATGTTTAGAAAGAAAAATCTTTTTTTCGAAGATATTTTAAGATTATTTATGAACATTACTTTATTTTTAACCTTATAAACTTAAGATACAAATTTTTTTTGATTAGTTGAGCGCTTTATTGTTATTTACAACTTTTCTCTTTGTCAATAAGTAGTTTTTCATTGAACTATTTTTTTATTTAAAATGTAAAAATTTACTCAAATGTATTTTAAATCAAAGAGAGTTTTTCCGTGATCAAATAATTTTTTTTTTCTCATGATCATTAAATGTAATTGAGATCAGAGTAATTATAATTTCGCGCGAATGAGCTCATTATTTGCTGTATGTTCAGATGAAAAATGTTTGCATTCCTGTATTTAACATTAAAACAAATGCGAATTTGCGCGAATGATCCACTTGTTTATAAAAAAAAAGTTCCATAGAATGAATGTATTTAAATTGCACAGTCAGCGAAGTTTCGCAAACTTCATTTTTGCTATTAAAGGTTTTAGCATACAGATATAAGAAAAAATTACGATAGTTTGAAAATGGTTAACAAGTTTTATTTCATACTTTTGATTGTCTTCTGCACACTTCATTTGAATTTGTGCATTGAAGAACAATTGAGGGAAAAAATCAAGAAATGGAAAATATTGGAAAAAAGAGCTTGCGAAGGTGAGTTACACACGTGCTGAATAAAATTTGTTCTATAAGATTTTTTTGGAAAAATTACTAGCAAAAGTCGAGAAAGCAGAAGGAGAAATGTCTGTGAAGCAATGTATCGAGAATAAAATCGACACACTTAAGGAGTCGCAAGGGAAAGTAAGCGATTTCATTTTTAAATTGTTTGTGTATAACAATTAACATGCTTGTGTAGGCAATTATGAAAGAAATTCTCAATAAATGTATGACCCAGAATCCGATCAATAATTTTTGTGACAAAGACGAACGTAAAAAGGTAATGTACTCATTGCAAGTGAAATTTAAAATAAAACATGATAAATGTATCGCAATAGAGATTCGCGTGCTTTTTAAACGAACTGAAAGAGAAAAAGGATGAATTGAAGAAAATATTCAGCAGTGAGGATGATAAAAAAGAAGTGATAGCAAAGTTCAGAGAAGCATATGTAAGTTTAAAATATTTAACTAAACTGTAATTAATTTTAATTTAGAAATGCTTGGACGAGGTTATCGAGAAGAAGAAAAAACCAGCTTCGTAATAATTCATTTCTTATTCTAATTATTATGAATTAGTTGAGTCAATAAAACCATTCGATGCAATTGAATTTTGCTTTTTTGTTTAAAAGAAAATTAACTAAATCTAGCATAATATTTTAAACGCATCTTATTTTTGAAATAATCATTAATTAAGATAAGCGTCATGATAAATTATTATATTTATTCAGCTTGTTGAAAAAATTACACATTGTATTAATTAAGAAAAATGAATAAATAAAATGAAAAAAGCTTTGAGCATTGTTAGCATACAAATAATTCTTTCTTATTCTAAATCATCATTGAGTTTTAGACTTACAAACTTTTTTGGCTTTTTTATTAAAAAAAACAAAATAATTTTATCCATCTTTGCTGTACCAAGTACGCTCTGATGTGTTCAAAATAAAATTTCTTTGCGTGTAAAAAGTGCGTAAAAAAATCAAAAGTTTTTTATAAACAAGATACACCTGTGTAAACAGAATCTGAGTTTATCCGTAAAAGTGAATTTAATTTTAATAAGAACAGCTACCTGTAAAAAGAACTTTATAAGCTTCAAAATTAATTTATGACCTATAAGTTGATACATATTTTTATCTAGGATGTAGTTATGAAAAATATTAATTAATCAAGCAAAGATGTTTTTATTTTTTGAAAATATGTTTTTCCACTTTTTGGTGAAAATATTTTTTAAATCGAAGTATAAATTTGATGGCTTTCGTAATACTCAAAGCAATTGATAATTTCTAACGCAAAAATTTTTTCATTTTAAAATCGTAAAATCAAAAAAAGATCAAGTCTGAAGCAAACAACTTTTAAAGCTAAAGTCTTAATATTGAATTGA
>NCKU01003337.1:0-15451 GCA_003675995.1 Dinothrombium tinctorium | reverse complement strand
AAAAAAAAAAAAAAAATTATTTCGCAACATGTTTTATCATAATTTGAAAAAATTTATTTTTTATATAAAATTCTATGATTATCTTAGTATTTAAAACTTTTACGTATGTTTCACAAGTAGAGTTGGCAAGATACAATTTTTTTTGTATCATACATCCTTGTATGATGCTGTATTATACATGATAATACAATTAGGGCTTTTACTTCATTGTATTTTTCTCAGCGCCATCTAATCACAAATGACTTTTCGTCAAAATTTATTTTAAAATTTTAAACAAGAGTTAATTTTAATGATATAACAATTGAAACGATAAGATTAAACATTTTCCGTGGGAAAATCTACCTTAACTCAACAGAATAGGATAATGTTCGCTTAAATTTTTCATTTGTTTCTAAAGAAAGAAAATCTCCAAATCAATGAAGAATTCATTCTAAGCTTACAAGTTTGAAATAGATTTATTCAAAAATTTTTGCTTTCCAATTTAGTCAAAAACTTGATAATGCAAAGCTTCAAAAAGTCATAAAGAAGATTCACAAAGATTAGGGTCAGCTATTGTGATTAAATCTAAATAAGAAGAATATTTTGTGAAAAAAAGAAGTCATTTAGCGAAAAAAAAATTAATCCTCGATCGTATCAGCGTCAGAGATATTTTCAGTCAAAGACAAAGAGTAAAAATAAATTTTTAAGATTAATTTTTCTTTTACGTCGAGAGCTCGATGAATCAATTGCTAAATGCCGGGATTTCTGTAAAGACGATAAGTTCGAATCCAACGTGATTTTTTATCTTTTAACATTTTACTTTTTACTTATTGAAAAAACATTTACTCCGCTTTCTAATTTTTTGTTGTTAACTATTTTTGCCGATCAAAAACTGATTGAAAAAAGCTTTGCTGCTAAAATTTGAATAGGAAACAAAATATTTGTTAAATCATAAAAATTAAGAAAACTTATAAGTGAAACAATAAAATTTCATCCGAAGTATAATTCGAAATTATAAATTATTATTCGAAAATTAAATGTTGATCGAGTGCTTAGCATTTTAACATTTGAGCCATTGAACTGTGAGCATAAAAGTAAGATTAAACTTTTTTTATTCTGATTTTTGACCGAAAATATTTCGCAACATATTTGGCAAAATATGAATTTTTTTTACTAAATCATTAATAATTCATTTTTCATTCTTTTTTATAATGAAATCGATAAATTGAGTATGTTACCATAAGTGACCTTTTCTGTCAGTTATAAAAAGAATATCAACCGATCCATGAATATTCATATTATTGCGACACTTTATACAATATGCATTCCTAGAAAAGTTAATTTAGAAACACTTTTTTTCAGAAATTTGCTAAAGTGCAGGTGGCTAGAGTAAATATTAAAGTGAAATGCTTACAAAACTTTTCTATCATTCRCCTAGTATTTACATTTCTAATCTTGACAGAAGGCATTTGAATAAGCGGCTTGAACATATGCATTAGGATTTATCGTCACATTATATTTTGTAGAATTAAAATTTGCACATTTGCGTTGTTCTCTTTTTACGATTATTCTGCAATGACGAAAATTTTTCATAAATTTTTATTTCAATTTGATGAACTTTAAACTTTAAAATAAAACCAATGAAAACAAAATTAATTTTAACTCTTTTTTTAAATTTATTTTAAAAGCTTTCGTTTAATTTTACTCAGATATTAGAGATGGAAGCATGTGTTTTCAATTTAAATTGGAGATCATTTGAAATATCATACGAACTTCAAATTTTTACTCATTACTCTCGCTTGTTAGAGATGCTGTTTCGGCAAATTTTCTAGCTAACTTCAGTGATATTTATGCAGAAAATTAGTCTCAATTTATGCTACTTTCGACACTTTCTTAACCTTTATCTTTAACATATTTATGCTGTTTCTGTTCTAATTCGTGGAAAATTTCGGCAATTTAAGGTAGAAAAAAATTGATTTGATTTCTATCAAGCTTTATTTAACGTTGAAATAAATTCGATTTCAAATAAAGTATAATAACTCAAGTAAATAAAAAAGTAATTTTTAATTTTTTTTTTTGGTCTTTTAAACTTTTTTCACTCGCACAACATGAAGAACATTGAATCGTTCGATACATTTTTAATGCAATGACAATTGCAATGATAGGGAGAAGTATAGAGAATAGATTTTAGATAATAAAAGGTGTCCACGGCAACAGTTATAAAGAGATGACGCTTCTCTAAATATATGTAACAACAAAATAAAGAAAATGTAATTGTAAAGGTACGAGCGAAAAGAAAAATTTGGGTCGTTGACGTAAGAAGCTTTTAAGATGTTAATACATCAAGATGGAAAAGGGAGAAAAAACAAGAAATTTATATATTTTTGATATCAATGATATTACCATCACGCATTTTATCTAGTACAGTCAGAGACAGAATGTTTTGCATCTAATCTTGGAATCGACACTGATATCGCACATTTTAAATGCAAAATTCAGATTAGAGCTAAGGGAAAATATACAAAATTATTTTATTTACTTTTGTATTTGAATTTGCTATTCATATTTAAAATGGTAGAAGACGGCCGAGGGCTTCAATAAACATTTGACACTTTGTAGACATTGAATTTACCAAAATCACGGGCTATCTCAATCAGTTCATTCCCATACGATAAAGCAGAACAAATTTAAACATTCTCTTTATGTCTGTAATAGGCATTTTCAAAATGCTTTGCTTGAATTGAAATGAATAGTTAAATTTCTACTTTTTCCCTTATTTCTAATCTGAATTTTGCATTTAAAATGTGTGATATCAGTGTCGATTGCAAGATTAGATGCAAAACATTCTGTCTCTGACTGTATTTCTGTTTCGCTTCGCATTGTGTTTCTTTTTTCCCTACCATGCGTTGTAAATTTTATTCTACTCAAGTAAATTGAAGAATATCTAATAGTGATAAAAACAAAATTTCAACGTAGCAACGATAAGTAGAAAGAAATGCTTACGTTGCTATATTGTGTTATCTTTTGCATCTTTTACGGTATGAAATCAATTCTTATTATACGCTTATGAAAAGATATAATAAAGCAATACTGCCTTTTCAAATGAATTTCATCCAATTTAAAATCGCTTCTCTTGCATATTTCAATCGAAATATTTTACGAATAAATTGGATTATTTTTTGATTGAAATAAAATTACTTTTTGCACATCAATTCAGTAAATAATCTACCTTAAAAAATTTATTTTATTTTTGAATTTAATTTGAACTCTTTTTTAATTTCACCTGAGATTTCATTTATATTCAAATTTAGATAAATGCTGAAAATTTCCCATGTCTATTGATTTATAAACTATGAAAGCCATTGCAAGTAAAACCTTTTCTTAAAAAATGGTAAAGAAATGGTTTCAATGCTCTTGAAAAGAGCAAAATATGGCGAAAATTCTAAAAACTCTAAATCGCTTTTAGTGAGATGTATTTTTGGCTTTGTTTCTTAAAAATAAAACTTCGAACATTATTTTTCATGCTGGTCTTTGTATTTACTTTCAATCCTTTTCGTTGACAGCGATTATTTAGAAATATTTTTCATATGTAAGATAATTTTTCATGAACTTTTTGTTTTTAATACTAGACAATCAGCGAATAACTTTCTTTCTCAAAAAGTAATTTACCTAATTACTATAGACAATGAACAAGCTGTTAAAAGTAATCAAAAGTTATTTTTTGTGAAGTTCATAGCTATATGAATCAAGTGATTCTTTTAGCTCAAAATTAATTATTTGAATTTCTCAATTAGCTAAGTTTTACAGCTTTTATTTATCTCAAAAGGAAACTCGTTTTTTACGCCCGACCCCGATTTCAATGAAACTTGGTTTGCGGATTAATCTTCATGTGTGTGTGTGTTAAGAATTACCCACATCATAGGGGCGAATTTTGCCCGTGAAGCAAGTTATTTGCATGCAAACTTTAACAATAACTCTTTGATATTTTTTCAGTTGAGGGCTGAAATCTAAAACGATTTTCATCCGGTTTGTATTAATCGTTTAAACTTATTATCTGATAGATATTAATATTTTTACCTCTTTTATTATCCACGTTGAAACATCTGAAAAGTAATTTTTCAGTGCTTTGATACAGAATTATCAAACATATAGAGTGTGTGAATTAAAACGAAACCCATGTTTCACAAAATTACAAAGAAACTTGAAATCACACTATGTCAATATTGCTATTGACTATTAGATTGATTTTCGCGCTTTGACATTCATTTTTTAAGCGTCCCGCATTTTGCCGCTAATTACCCGCGAAAGAATACTTTTCACATTTTTAAAAGTTATTCCGTCGAAAAAATCGTTGATAGAAGTGGAAAAAGCAGTTTTTTAATCTTCTTTTGTTTCAATCTCTCCATATTCTATTTGATTTTTTATCAACTGCCGAAGGTAAAAAATCGGCGGGACTAAAACCGCACTCTGGTTGTTTATTCAATGGTTGTTCTGGTGGTTGTGACTATAATCGGCGTCAATAAGAAGAATCTGGTGAGTTACCCGATTTATCTTTAAGCCGGATTCTTTTGCCGTTACAGAGCTCAATTGCTTTTGATTTTATCGATTTTTTCCGCAATGATTTTTTGTATGATCTTGAAACGTATTCATGTATTTGAAAGACCGATTTTCGGACAATCCGCAACTTTCTCGCTTATGCGGTTAGTTTTGAACAGAGTGAGTTTTTTGATATTTTTTTCACCAACTTTGATCCAGAAATTTTGTTGACATATTCTTTCTTTAATTGATTTCTCTGCGTTAAAAAATCTTTTTACTGCTATTTATCTCGCTGTTTTTATTTACTAAAAACAAGCATTTTTCGCTTAAAAACGGAGTGTTTGCTGAAAAACGTAACATCTGAATGCATCAATCGATTTGTTTATTTTATTTGTCGCTTTATTTCAGGAAAGTTCTTGCCCTTCTGTATGAAAGATCAATTTTTTAGTTTGACAGGTCAAAAGTTATTCGACTTTATATTGGTTGCGTTTTAATTCACACACTTGTATTTTTTAAGATATAAGTTGAATAGAACTATCAATTAAAACCAACCGTACGAAAAAATCAGTTGATATTTAGGCCCGAAATCGAAGAAGCAAAATTTTTCGCCATAGACTTAATATTAAGGTTTGCACGCGAATAACTTACTTCACGGACAAAATTCGCCATTATGAGGGGTAATTAATGCACACATGAAGTTCAATCTACATCCCAAGTTTCATTTAAGTCAGAAGCGGGCGTTAAAAGAGGTTTCCTTGTCAGAAAAAAAAAGATAAAAATAATAATTTTTTAAAAAATCTATCAACTATTTAACCATAAAACATCAAAGCAAAAAAACATCAAAATTTAAAAAAAAACATTTAAACAAAAATTATGATTTTTTAAAATTAATAGATTTACTACTTGAATAGGTGAAATAATACATTTATATAGTAGTGGAGTTTTAAAACTTTGAAAAATAAATTGGATGGTAAAAAAATTCATTTTCTTGTCTTTAGAACCCTTTAAGAACATAAGCTTAATCTTTATTCGAAGCAAATTCTCTTTCTTGTGACTTCATTAACTATCGGTTGAAAACTTAAAAGAAAAGAAGATTATAATGATAAAATAAAAAGAACAAAGAACAGCAAATTGGCTGTATCAATCACAAAATACAAGCAGTGAAATTTAATCGACTCAAAGTGAGTGAAAAATCGATGATCGAGCGTTTCAAGAGAATTAAAATATTCTCTGAATTTTATTAAAAATTGAACTTTTCCTTGTTAAGTGAACACAAAATTGAAATTCATTGTTAATCAGATCATAGTCTTAAAATTATTTTTTGTTTTTAAGGAATATGTTTATTTCGTAGCTTCTAAAAAAATTTTTAGCTTATACCGAATCGCATCATGAATTATTCAATCTAATTACATTACATTACATTCTGCAACAAAACTCTTTGAAAACACTTTTTCTATCAATGTTCAATATAAAACCATTTGTCTACGCATAATTTTGTTACGAGCTTTATTTAAAAGTAAAATTTTCTAACAATGGCCAAATGTTAATTAGAAACGTTTTTAATTAGTTTGATTGAAATAGAGGAATGTACGTGAATTGAAAGAAGTAACTAACATTGAATAAAATCAACGAAATGAAGCAATTATTCGTGAGCATAAATCAATACAACGGTGTGTACAGTAAAGTGTGTGATCAGTTCGATTTAAGCTCTCAAAACTTTTTCTTCCCGTTTAAATAGCAATAAACGTATAAAAGAATCGTGTCGGTAAATGCGAGTAATAAAAATTTCATGTTTTAGTTAAAATCTTCGATTTAAAATTCGTTTTAAAAATCAAAAATCGACTGGTGAAGAAAGAAAGAAAAAAAAAATCGAATTGATCACTAAAATTTTGTCGGTTTCATTTTGAAATTCGGTCTAAATGCTCTCATAATTTATTTTTCTATTGAAAAAATGGTAAATGGAAGAGTTTGTTCTTTCTCAACATTAGCGACACGATTTTGCCGCATCTATTTGATAAAAAGTTAATGTGACTTTCTTTCGCTGCAATTTCAATTCGCTATACTCATTGTTTGATTATCCGCAATGAACACTGACTGTAAATGCTTATTGCGTCAATCATCTGCCTAAGCGAATCATAATTCACGTGTTTCGTGCACAACGTTTTCTTGTTTGTTTTTTGTTTCCGTTTCAATATGCTATACGTTTTGACAAGCGTTATTTTTCATATTTTCATTCAACTGTAATCAATTCTTAATGCATTGTTTGCATTGTAGTTCCTTTTAAATAACGCTTCCTTTCACTCACTTACAATGCTGGCCAAAAGTTTCTTATAATGTCCGTTTGCTTAGTGTCAAAATAAATCTTTTTTAAATAGAGTAACTTTTAGCCAGTACTATACGTAATTAAAATCGTAATTAAACTCTAATTGAATATTTGAAAATATTTAAAATAAAATATTGAAGGAGCCATTCTACTACAAAATTGTGTAAATTTGTAATTTTTCAATTTAACAATTATTTGTCCCAATATTTATAGCTACACTTGTGTTTTAAAAATCTCACTCTAGTGTTTTGCAGTAAAGCATGTTTTAAGTGATGCAAACAATTTTGGATATGAATATGCACTCATGTCCATTTCACTCGAAACACGATAAATTGCTAAGCAATAGATTAAACGATTTTATTGAACACTAGTGTAAAAGTAAGAGGTGGGAACTGGTTGAAAATAGTACACTTGACGCAAAAAATTGCTTCATTTTGTGGAATCACCCTTCTTTTCGTCACGTGACGAAGGATTTTTTTTTGCCGTAAGCTGTAATGTCAAACCCGCCCGCTTCCCGTTAGCTTATCGATTGTCCTGCCCCGTTAATTCCGCATTCTCGTAAAGCTAGTTATCTCGTTAAACTAGTTCCACCCTTGACCCTCTATCCGTTGAGCCCTTAAATTCACAATAACTAGACGAAAAAATAAGAGGTGTAAAAGCCATTGCCACGAATTCCATTTCGACTCCTACAACCATTTTTAAAAAATTTTTTGATCCTCCCTCCCATTATCAATCCTTTCAAAGTGCTTCATTACCATTTCTTAATCCCATCGTTCGAAATTCAACTTCGTTGCTCCTTAAATCGCAAGCCTTTGCTCTTCGTTAGATCTAGCGTGTAATCAAATTGTGTTCTTTCTCGCAAATTATTTTAAATGTTAATATTTTAAATAAATTTCACTTATCTCAATGATTCATTCCTATTATTTACCATAAAATGGATTACCATTCCGAACTACAGTTGTCGCCATTCTATACGATTGCCATTAATGGTAAAAATTGTATTCCATCACCATTTGTGTATTATGCTCTCATTTAATATAAATACTCAAGCAAATGAAAAATTATTTTTGAAGTCTCATGAAACTTTTTTTTCAAATACATCAAAATGTGAGCGCACAATTACAAGGGATTAATTTCTTCTCAACTCATATTAATATTTGTATTATGTTTTAATTTTAATAATAATGAATAGAGTTAAAAATATGAAATATGGCACACAAAAAATTTTATCATTTAAAACAACCAGGTAAAAATCGTTTGAGATTTCTGCTCTCACTCTAATCAAAAAGATTTTTTTTCATAATCTTAATATCAAAGTTTGCACACGAATAATTTTCTTCACGCGCAAAATTTAGACCTATAATAAGGTAATCCTTAAAGCAAACATAAAGTTCTATCTACAAACTAAATTGAAATTGGGGTCTCGCCAAAGAAGTTCTTTCGTTGTTAGAAAATTTTTGCAAACACGCTTTTTAAAAATAAGTGAAGATATTAAGCGTTACTCATTCCTCCTCTTCTTCATATTTGAATTTACAAGTTGATCGGAAATTAGAAAATCAAACTTAAAGCTTGTTTGATAATCAAATGAAATAAAGATTAAGAATGAACTTTTAAATTTTTTTAAAATTCAATATTTTATTAAAGTTTTTAAGTTATTACTCAGAATTTAATTAGGTATTGTCGTTGATTTCAAATGATGAAAATTGTTTCTTCCTATCTAGATGAACTTTGCTTATGCGATGAAATTATCAGGAGCAAAAAGATTTTATAAAAGTAATTTTTCATATAAAGAAAAAAGTTAAAAAATTAGTGAGATGTAAATTTAATTAATTATATTATATTTTCTCTTTTGAGACTAACTTAAAGGAAAGTCAATTTTTAATTTTTTGCATAAAATTTTCTTATTCAAAAAAGATTAACTTTTATTTCTCGTTCACCTCTATCATAAAAATTATTAAATGCGAAGTTTTTCCTCGAGAAATTGTTTTATTGTTTATCATTTGAATTTTTTTTGTAAAGAAGTCATAATAATAAAGAAATTTGATAAAGATTTCATTTAAATCTTAAATTCATCTTCTAGAATTGAGAAATGAGAGAAATAAATTATCAATAGTTTTTAAGATTTAAAAAATAAACTCAAAACTTTTAACGTTTTATTCTATTAAGTGTTTTGCGATTATTTGCTATCTAAACTATCTCTAGAATCAAAAGAAAAACGAAGCCTTGGTAATAAATTACATTTTTGAAACGAGAAAAAATTGATCGACCAAAATTTATGAACATTTCGATCTGAATTTTGGACTTGCTAAAGAATAACAGCAATAAATCTAACCGCTGACAGTAAATAGAAAGTAAACTGGACAATGTCTGAAAATTGATTCTCAGCCAGTGAAGTATAAAGCAAATATTGAAGTAAAGCAAACATTTGTTAACAATTATGCCTGTAAAAGAAAAAAGTAAACTTTATTTAATTTTAAGAATTTTTCTAGTAAACAAGAGTAAATAATACTCATTTTGTCTACTTTATTTGAACAAACTAGAATGAAATACAAATATTTATAAAATCAGTTGAACTCTAAATTGTGATATCAATTGCGTATTTGAAGAATCTTAAAGCGTTAACGATCAATTTATTAAATTTTCAATAAGTTTCAATCAAAAAGAATGCAACTTTTACTATTATCACAAAAACTAATGCAAAAATTATAAAAGATTGTTTTTAGCATAAAAAAAGTGAGAGATGATATTTATTTCAGTTTGAGTGGATCAGCAACTATGTCTAGACTATAAGACATTTTCACTTTATTTATTTCTCAAATCTCGGAAGAAACTTATCGTAAGAAAAGAAGAAAAATAACTTAAGAAAATAAACTCTATTATTCATGTTAAATTTAAATTAAAAAATTTGATTTCTTGATACTGAAAAGAAAATATTTATTATCTCAAGCAAAGATCTCATTTGAAATGCAGATTAAAAGATGAAAAACTTTTATTTTTCATCATTTATTTGGGAAAAGCAAGAATCATTTTTTATCGAAAGATTAAAAAATGTAGCTCAAAGTAAGAAAAATAGTTAGAAAGTTTCAAATTAATTAAATAGAAATTTGTTTTTATTATCTTCAAAGAGAAAAAGGTTTTATGTGAGTAAATCTTCTTAACAAGAGCCGAATGTCTAGAACAAGGATTTCGAATTAAAACATAATCAGAGTTTTCTTTTTCACTGCAAAAAAGTTAACAAGAGCGGATAGATACTATTTTAAATACTTTATTGTATTTAAGAAGCTTACTTTTCTTTACAAATTAGAAACTTGTAAGAAATCTCAATTTTTTAAGCCTGTTTATCGGTATTATTGGAAATTTTTTTAAAGTCAAACAAAAATTACTTTATCATCTAGTCATTTTTCATTATGAATGAATCAATAGAAATGTCAAAAACTGTTTTTGTCAACGGGCAGATGTTGAGCGAAATTAATTTTAGAAATTTTTATAATTTTGTTCTTTATTCACAAGAAATTATAATAAATGGTCAAAGAATAAAAATTTAAAGTATTTTTTGCAACTACTTCATTAAAAATTTGTCGAAATTTTCGATTCATCGATTTTGAAGTTATTTTCCTATTAAAATATGGAAAAATCTGTCATTTTAATCTAAATGTTCACCATATGATCTTTGCATCTCATGTGGTTTGGTTACACATTGGTGCTCTTGAGAGTGATTAATAATAATAATTTTATTTTTATTTAATTTTGCAGGAAATTGTCATTTTTTCTGTAAAAATCAAAACTTAATGTATATATAAAAATATAAACTTAAAAATATATCCAGTATGTTGTGAGCATTTTAGATAAATTAAATAACATTCAAGACTTTCCCTAGTTGATGATTCTTATGAAAATCATTATAAAATCACAATCATTATGTGACAAGAGAAGCTCTCGAGTAGTGAAACCGGTTGATAAACGTCCTAGGTTAGCGTACCGTGGGTACCAAACGCAATTTTTTTTGTTCAAAGTATACAGAACGTTCAAAAAGTGAGTGATACAATTTTCGATTACTAATAACTTCTTTAATACATAATTAATTAATTTTGTTCTTTACAATTTTAAAGATCTGCATATTGAGCCTTTTTTGCAAGAATAATTATTAAATTTTTAAATGAAATTATTTTAAAATAAAATTAAAGTGAAGTCAAGTGTCGCTTTCCATAGGAATATCATTATTTCCAATTGTCAACAATGTAAAACTTAATATGCATAAAATTGTTCAAAAAATTTAAAAATAGACAATTTTGTAAAATTAATATTAAAAACAGCTTAAGCATTATTTAGCAATGATTTATTTTATTTTACTTTTCTATATAGTTTCTCTTTTCAACATTTAAATTTTGTTATTTTTAAGAATTTATGAACAGAGGAATTTAAAAATTTATAAACAACGATAATCCTATGAGACGCAATTTCGCCAACTTTTATTCTATGTAATTGGCAAAAATAATTTGATATAAGCTGCTTATTTCATCTCTACAAAAGGATCGAGAAAACATTTCAATGAAAGAAAAATCATTTTTGGTCACATTGTTTTCTTTTTATATTCCATTATAAAATGTATCACTTACTTTTTGAACGTTCTATAGAGGAATGTAATGTTGAATAAACTCAAAACAATAAATAAAACAAAAATGATTAAAAACGAAAATATAAATCTTTATTCATTCAAAAATACAAAAATCATTTATCATTAATTTTCATTTAACTTTCTATAATTTTAATTCATCACTAACTTATTAATTTGTAAAGGCATTTAAGATTATTTGATTTGATACTTTACAATATTATTAAGGACCAGACTTTTTTCACTCATTAATTATGAAAAATTGCTCGAATCAATTAAAAAATTGAAATTTCATTCAACAAAGCATAATTATATCGCTAAGAGAAGCAAATTATGCCCTTCATAATCCTTTGCCGTAATTTGCCAATTTCATGATTAATTTCACTCATTACTTTGTTGGATCAAAGAAATGAAAAGCCTAAATAATTAATTATTACTGAGACTTAATCAGCTTACGTTAGCATATGTTTAACAATTGAATCATTGAGTTCTTCGTACTAAAATGAAATGTTTTACTTCTTTTGTTATAAGTTTAAATATAATTCGAGAAGATTAAGAACAATTTTTTAATTTAATGCATTTATTCATTTCATAAGCTCTTTTCTAAAAAAATAAATGTGAATAAAGCTTTAAAATTAAACTTCATTTAAATTGATAAAATTTTATTATCTTACTTACTTACCAAATGAGAAGTTTATTTCATTTTTATTTAAAAAGAGAAGCATTAAATCGATTGAATTTTCTAAAAGATATAAAAATGAAAGAAGTTTTTCAGATACAAATTTCAAACGAATGAAATGGTCAATTTGTGTAAAAATTCACGAAGTGAGTGCAGTTTGTTTTTCCTCATGATAGAATTCTTTTTACCAAAGCTTTCAGCTAAAAGTGTAAAAAAAGAGGAAATGAATAAAGAGAAAAGAAACGTTTGATATTCAATTTTTAAGTGCACTTTCAAGTACCTAGTACACTTTCATTCTCTCATCTTTTTCTCTGTCTTTGCTTTCACTTATTTCCTATGATTTGGTCACTTTGTGATACAAATTACCAATCAAGCAAAGAAAACATTTATTCCATGTTTTTTTTCAAATGAACGTGATGAGAATTCTTGACCAGCATTAAATAATCAGTCTAAAACACTTGAGAATAGCACTGTGACGATTGAATTGAGAAATACAATGAGAAATCAAAATTTATGTAAAACATTATCGTCACAACGTTTTAGTCATAAAATCAATTAAAATGATTGAATTTTTTATTATTATCTTTAATTAAGTGGAAATATAATTTTGAGTAGAATAACCAAAAATAAGATAATCATGATAAGCTAATAAATTCTTTTTTAAACTATGTTAACAAATTTTAACTTTAAGAAAAAAATCAATGAGCAAAGAAATGAATTATCGTTAAAAAATTAAAATTTGTGTGAATATTGCAAAAATCGAAATAACGAATATAAAAAAGCAATAAGATAGAAATAAATAAAAAAAATTCATGGACCACGAAAATAAAAGCAACTTATTGGTGATAAAAAATTTATTAAAGTCTCAAATTTGAAATAAAGCACTTGTTCAACGTTTTTCGAAGATGACGGATTACACTTATTTCCACAAATAATAATCTGCGTCGAAAATAAGTCCATATGTGTATCACAATTTTTCTCTCGAAGCCCGGCTTATCGTGCGAGCAATAATTGTTTTATATAAAATTAACATTCAGTCTATGGAAGACATTCCTGCACTCTCGATTAAATTTGAGCCTCTTATATGTGAAGTTCTTTTTTTAAAAAATAATTTTCAGCATTTGTCATGAAAAATGTCTTACTCTTGGGCACAAAATTTTGACATTTTTGCATAAATTTTCATGCAAAAAAATGTAATCCGAGGCTAGGAAATATTTTTGGATTTATGAGTCCATTAAACTTATTTTTGTAAACAATAACCATTTTTGGAATCTTTTGTGTGTTCCACACAGGTAATCAAATGAAAATTTTATTAAAAAAAATATTTCTGGGTTGAAAAGTAATTCTATTTAAATAAAGTATTCTATCTAAAAAATTTGTATGCTTTATGCTTTTGCTTTACTGAGAGAAAATGTTCATTTTTCAGAACAATAGCTTTTAAAAGCAAAAGAATGAACAGCGTTCATGCAAAATTTGTATTTTATGGCATCGAAAAGCAAAGCTTTGTTTCAAGCGATAAACTGTCTCTTTTGCACCTGAATGCATTGCGATAATTGTTTTTTTTCGTATTTTAGGAAAAAACATTCGACAAATAGAAATAAGTGTTGTGCATTCGAGTGAATCTCATTTTTTTATGTTGTATTTGATGCCTACATTTCGATGCTTGTTATCCTTTGTTATATGCCAAGCGAAGTTAGCTCTAGAGAGAAACCGTAGCCTGTATGGCTATGTTTCGGCTATATTACATATTTTCAGCAGCTTGAGGCATCTGAGAACACTGACAACAAAAAATTGTATTCATATTTTACAAGATCTCTGTGCAATCAAGAGTAATGAAAGCCCAGCGAAAGAAACCATAGCATCGTTGGCTTAACCGTTAGATCTTCGCGCCTAACTAAAGAGCAATGAATTCAATTGTTTGCTCTTACTTTTTCATTTTTCTTATCTATCTTTGTCTCTATGTACACTTTTTGAAATTATCTCTTCTTATCCTCGAAAGGATGCGAAGCTAATAGAGTGGAGCGGAAGCAATTAATAAAACGTTAGATTCGTGAGATTAGGTAAAAAAGGTGAACGCTGATATGTGAGAAAAAAGTTTCACTCGAATTACTTTAAAGACAAATTATTTTGATAATTTTCATTTTCTTTTTCGTTGTCGATTTTTCTTCACTTCAATTTTCTTGTTTAAGCGTTATTAAATTGAGTAACATTCGAAACAAAACCTCAATTCTTTGAAAAAAACTAGCAAAAAAATCGTAGATATATAGAAATCATAAAATATAAAACTGCCCAGAGAAGCTAATGAATATCTTCTTATCAAACTCGGTATAATTATTTTTTATATACTTACCGAAAGTCTAGACTGTGAAAAATTTTTCCAAATGCTGTGCGTAAAACGTGACTTGCATTCGAGATGAATTAATTCGCTTACAAATATCCTCGAGATCATTTCCGAGAAGACCTTTATTGTTGAATTCTGAAGAGAATTGTGTTTAAGTTTCCGTTATAGATATCAAATGGTTAAATAATAGATGATTTGCTTTCATGTCACATGATTTAACTTTTTCATTGCTCAAAATTCTCTATGCTAAGCATAATCTATTTAAAAATGATTCATATTAACAAGTTTTATGCATAAATATTAGTACGTAGTATTAGGAAGAGGATTAAATTGAATAAATTAAGCGTGGGGTTGATTTATGAATCTTAATTTTAGTGTCAATTTAATGTTATACATGAATTGAAATTTGAAAAAAAAACTAAAAATACAAAATTTTAAATAAAGACTTTGTTCAGATAAAGTTGCATCAAATTTTATTCTTCTAAAAAAGATTTTATTCCTTTTCATGATTTACTTAAAGATTTAATCAACATTCTTTCGAAGATACTTTTAAACGCTTAAAGTTTCATACTTAATTGTCTCCTTTTACATTAAAACATGAGAAATTTGATTATGAACTAAATATTTTTCTTTGAATAAATTTTTGCATTTCTTCCTTCTCGGTTTTATTTTTGTTTCATCGTAAATGAGCAGAAAAGGTTGAAATCAAAATTTATTAGCAAGAAATGCAACTAGCGATTTACATGAGAGTTTGCAAAAAATCCAATGATAAACTTTTTTAAGTGGTTAATATTTTTTTATTTTATTATTTTTTTTGATTTTTTAAGTAATTTGATTTTATATAGAAAGATCTTTGCTTCAAATGGAGTTTTAATAAAAAATTTTGCTTTTCTTGAAAAGGAAACCCAAGTAACAAGAAATATATAAAAAATATATTTTTTTAGGTAAAGAAATATATTGTTTTTTGTGCACTTTTCAATA
>NCKU01003336.1:0-15451 GCA_003675995.1 Dinothrombium tinctorium | reverse complement strand
AAAAAATTAAATTAAAGATCAAAAACAAAAAACAACGTATGATGCAAAACATTTTATGCAGTTTACGAAAATCTTAGAATTAAAATTTCGAAATAGAATGGAAAAAGTGTCATTAGTTTAATTTTATAAATTATGTAATCCACTTGTATATAGGCTAAAATTTAATGATTATGCAACCAATTTGCACTTTGTCTAAACTGTTTTTTGTTGTTCCTAGCAAATGATTAAATAAATCGATTGAACAATATTGATTGCTAATATCGATTGAAAAGATTGGGATTTTCTGTAAGGGCAGCGTGACAATCTAAACTCTCTTCGCCGGCTAACCGTTTATTATTTAAAAAAAAATTAAATTGCTAGGAATACAAAAAAATAAAGTGAAAATTTTCTAAGCGAAGTATTCAAAGCGTTTAAAATGATTTATTCAAAACGGTTTACCAGTCCTTGAATTCTTAGATTTATGGCCGTAAAACTATTATTGCAAATTCTTAATTATAGTTTCTATTCTCGAAACAAATAATTAAAATGAAATTTTCGAACATAAAAGACAAAAACTAATTCTCTCGTTTGCTCTCTCTCTACCTCTCGCTATCTCACTTCTCTCTCTCTCTCTCTCTCTCTCTTTCTCCAACTCCATGATTGTCTTAGTCGCTGGTAGTGATGACGTTTCGCTGAGGTTCATCCAATTGCGGAGAACAACACATTTTTTTTCTTTTTAATGTTTAAAAATTAAAAACGTCAAATTAAAACACACGCAACGATAATTGGTGAAAATGATTTTTACGCGCGCGGACATTGCGTATTATGAAACGTTTGTGCGTCGATTTTTTGGATAGAGAAAAATAGCGAAGACGTTGAGAGATAGAAACATATTCTTGTATTTTAATTCTTTTAGACTGGACGAGTAAATAAAAAAAAACTGGGAAAATGGGAAAATACCGTAAAACCGTTTAGAATTTCTCAACACCATCTCGTTCGAAGGCCTGGTTTTAGGTATAAAAGAACCGTGGCTAATCACCAAATGGCTAGTTGATAGTTTAATTTAAATTCGATTAGTCAGAATTTAAAAAATTTTATTTTTAAAATTTTAACTATCACATATTTTAAACTTATTTCATTTACTTGCCTATCCATTGCGAACACTCGTTAAAAGCTGCCAATTAAATTAAAAATGAAATTAATTTTATTAGCTGTTATTGCTTTTGTTATCGTCGAGCTCGAAGCTGCTTCCAATGGACATGGCAATGGAGCTTATGTATCATACTCATATGGTAATGGTTATGGGAATGTGCTAACAAGTGAAGATGGAAATGGTGACGGCGATGATCGCGAATTGCTCGAAGCAGAGGAAAGCGATTATAAGTATCGATATGCAAGTGCTAACGGTAACGGTAACGGAAATGGATACAAAAATGGTAATGGCAATGGTTATCATAAGAATGGAAATGGGAATGGTCATAGAAATGGTAATGGCAATGGTTATTATAAGAATGGAAATGGAAATGGGAATGGTCACAAAAATGGCAATGGCAATGGTTACTACAAGAATGGAAATGGAAATGGGAATGGTCACAAAAATGGCAATGGCAATGGTTACTACAAGAATGGAAATGGAAATGGTCATAGAAATGGTAATAGCAATGGCAATGGCTACAAGAATGGTTATAAGAATGGCAATGGAAATGGATATAAAAATGGCAATGGTAATGGTAACGGAAATGGTTATAAAAACGGTTATACCAACGGCAATGGAAATGGATACAGAAATGGAAATGGAAATGGTTACACCAACGGTAATGGAAATGGATATAGCAGATATGCAGTTCGTAATGGCAATGGCAATGGAAAAAATGGACATTCGGCTTATTTAAATGGGAATACCATAAATGGTAACGGTAACGGTAACGGTCACTTGAATGGAAATGGAAACGGTAAAAAGAAAAATGGAAATGGAAATGGAAATGGAAATGGAAACGGCAATGGCAATGGTCATGCAGCGCCAAGCGTCCCAGGAGGTGATTCGCTCGGATTTTCAAAGCTTTTCTCAAACTTTCCGAAAGCGACATTCGGCGCTGGTTTCGCGCGAACCGCGGGCGCAGGCACCGCGTTCGGAGCGGGCTTCGCGCAATCTGGCAACGGAGGCGCAACGGCGGGAGGATTCGGAGCGGCGTATCATTTCCCGAGCTCGAACGGCGGCTCACACAAGAGGTGATTATTATCATTCAAAGAATGTAATTAACTGTAAGAAAGGTGTTTGTTATTAAGAAAAAAAAACTATTTTCAGCAAATGTAACGCTTCTAAAACACTTGCTTTAATCAATACGAATCGAATCGAAAACGAGCGCGAGTGGATTGTAATATTATTTCGCTTCAGAGATCGGCCTTCGCGTGTGCTTAAAAAAAGTACGGCGAATAGTAAAAATAGTGACTTGAACTGCGCGGTCGAAATTAAGGTCACTTACAATGTTATGTAAGAAGATCGAGCAGAAAAAATGTTTTTTTAAATATTTGTGTGAGCTTGTATATGCGTTTTTTTTGTGTATGTTTGCGTAAGTAAGATCAGGCCATCGACCTTTTTTCTTCTCTCGCTAAACAGGTTAAACAGTTATATCCGACTATCGTGATTACGCTATTTTTTTTCTAAACATTTCATTTACAATTTAACAATTTTTATTTTCGCGACTCGAAAATTTTTGTTTCGTATATCTTGTTCAGCCGTTCTGCTTGATCATGTTGTCTTATTCTTTTATTATTTCAAAAAATTGTAATTTTTCGCTTTCGCGTGATCGCAAGAAAAGAAAAATCGCTTTTCAAATTTGAAAGAAACGCTTGTCCGCGCAAATTTCAATACCATTCGCATCATTTTCAACGACGATTTAGACTCTTTCGCGGAAATTTTTTTTATATAAGGAAAAATTTTTACATTTTTATAAAAATTTGTTAGAACTTATTGATTAACGATTTTGCTCTAATTTTTTTTTTAAAATAAGATTATTAATACTTGTATAACTGCTGCTGAAAAAAAAGCTGTTCAATAAACACCTTCTTGCTTTGAATAATAAAAAACAAAAACATAAAAAGTATGAGCCGAACTTCAAATTGATGATAATGAATCGATTGCTATTGAATCCGGGTGCGCTGAATGAGCGAAAACAATCGATTAAGAACCGGTGAAAAAAGTGGTCCGCTGTGAGTTTAATACATGCGAGTAAAATAAAGAGAAAGAGAAAGAAAAAAAAAATTAGAACGACACACCGGCTGGTGCAGCAGCAGCAGGATCAGCAACAGCAATCGTCGCAACTGCAGCCTCCCATTTCGCCGCGAGTTGCTCCAAAATGAGAATCGAGTGTAAGAATTTGCTCGGCATTTGATCGCGTATACATTTCGCGAAACAAAACACGTTTTCGCCGCGAAAGAGCGAGTAAGGAGCGAAAATTGATGCGAACGAAGAAAGCAGCATCACTGTGAACTGTTGTTGCTGGTCGCTGTCGCTGCTTAGTCGCTCTCCGCTCTCTCGCTACCTCGTCGCCTCTTCGCTCACTTCAACCTTGTAATTAATTCTCTCTTTCTCTATCTAACTTTTCATCTCGCTTTCTCTGTCTCTGTTTTTGTGTCCATTTTCTTTTCTATTTTTCTTTTTCTCTCTATTTTTCCTCTTTTTTTCCTTCTCCCGTTCTCTTTCGCTTGAAACTCTTTTGTTCGCGTCTGTAATTAAAATTTTTTATAAATTAGTGCAAAAAGTTCTAAAAAAATATGAGCGCGAACGCGATCAGCTCTGTTCTTCATACGGTGAAATATTATTGTCACGATTTGTGGGAAGAAATCGGCGACCATCGCGTTAGTCGCTTGCCCGGCTTAAATGGTGGACCATGGCATGTAATCAGCTTGACGCTACTTTATTTGTACTTCGTCAAAGTCTCTGGACCCGCGTTCATGAAAGATCGACCACCGTACGATCTACGCAATGTGATGCTTTTTCACAATTTATTTCTGGTCTTCCTCAACGGCGGCGGCTTCTTACTCGCCTGCTGGGGCACTAAATTCGGTTTAACCACGATGCGATGCGAGCCGTTCGATCCGAATTCGCCCGCGTTTCAAGATCAAGTGCTTTTCTATCTCTGCTACACTTACTACGTTTCAAAGTTCATCGACTTTTTAGACACCGTTTACTTCGTGCTACGTAAAAAATATACGCACATCACCGGTCTTCATCTCTTTCATCACACAATGATGCCATTTTGGACATACATATTTTTCAAATTTTCAAGCTTCACCAATAACGGTTTCATACCGATGGTGAATGGCTTCGTGCACACACTTATGTACACGTATTACGCGCTCGCCGCGATAGGCTTTCGCAAATTGTGGTGGAAAAAGTTGATCACACGCTTGCAATTAACGCAATTCGTTTTGGTCACCGTACACTCCACTTACTTTCTATTCGACTCCAGCTGTAAATGTTCAAAACTTTTGATCGCGTTTCAAGTGCTTCACGGAATTCTATTTTTTCATCTATTCTACGCGTTCTATCGTCGCGCGTATTCTTCCTCTTCTTCAAATCGCAAAGAGCAACAACAAATCGCAAACGGTTCAGAAATTAGTAAAAAGCAAAATTAAATGTTTACGATCGCTGTCTCCTTTTCTTCTTTTGTTAAGTTTGTTGTTGATTTTCTCGACTTATTGTTCCTATTCAGGAAAAAAAAACATTCGCATTTCACTTTTTTTGTAATGATGTTTATTCAAATCATGAAAACGACGGGTTTTGTTTGATTTTAAAAGAAAAATTCTAGTGAGTCCTCAATTTTTTAGCCAAAATGAATTTCTTCTCCTCTTTCTAAAAATCTTTAAGTAAAAAAAATTTTGTAATTAAAACTTAAAAAAGTTTAAGTGTAATAAAGTTGAGTAGAAATTCGTGATGTTTAAGAGCACAAATTGACATTTTTCAAGTGAAAAAGGTTGCTGCTCTGAATGCATATTTAAAAAAATTTTCTCTTTGCGTCTTTTTAAGCGATTAATTTTAAACCGCGAGTGTATTTTTCTTTTGAATTTATTTCAAACCGAGAAATAAAGAGATGAGGACACGCGAAAAAAAAGTTTTTAACACTACATCAAATGACGAGGCTCATATTTCTATTTGAGAAATAGTAAAGCGAGCTAAATTTCGGGCAGTGAAAAATCACGGTCGGGCTAAATTTCAAAACAGAATCATTTTCAGTTTTTTTCGATCGACTTACATTTTGGCTAAATGCTTAAGCGCAAACTTGCGCATTCATTTTATGTTTATCTTGATAGACCAACGCGCCACTTTGTTTCGTTTTCAGAGAAAAGAAAAGCAAAAAAAAACTCTTTCTTCGTAACAATTGCTGCTTTAATTTCTTAAAGTTTTAAAATTAGGTCTTTTCCTGTTTGGTGAATTTTTTAGAAACTTATTTCACGCGTGTTTATTAAAACATTCGACTCGGGGCTAAAAGGCACAATTATCGAAGACGAGATGTGAAAATGAAAAGCTAAAGAAAGCTTCGATATAAAAAACAATTTTTTTTTTATAATTCGATTTTGATTTTGATTTTCTTTTTATGTAAATGCCATTCTTCTTCATTGTGTTCAAAAATTTAATTTTCACAACTTAAATAAAAAAGTGGCTCAAAAAAAAACGTTAGGCGATTCATTGTTCCGTTTTGGGCGTTATTTTTAGGTCAACGATTAGTAGCATTAAAAGCTTAAAAAGAAAATTTCTCAAATTTGAAAAACGTAAATAAATGAAAATTTAATTAATTCTCCTTTAAGTGGTTAAATATAAAATCGAAATCATGCGTCTTTCGAGAAAATGCATAAGTTGAAACAATGCACTTGATAAAAAAATGTAATCAAGTGCTTTTCTAGCCAAATTTCATTGCCAAAACACTCGATGTGTGCGAAAATACAAATTTAAAAGTTGCGTGCGCTGGCGTGTTTTTCAATGTTGTGTAATGTTTAGCTTTAATAAGACAAGAACGTAAAAATTAAAAATTTACTTTTTTCAAACGAGATGAGGAAAATTGAAATTCTTTAAATTTTAGTTGCTAAAGTTTTTTTTCGGGAAATTTTTTGTCCACGCTAAAGAACCATAATTTCACTTTGCTGGTTTAATTGCTTGTCATTTTTTATCATTTATCAACTAAACGAAAAAAAAAGTGGGAAATGAATACCAAAGCAACATAACCATGAAATGTTTTGTTAATTGTGTTCGATTTAAGCGTAATAGAATTTAAGAAACAAAACTGATTCAAAATTGTTTCAAATCAACGTAAATTTTCGATGTTCCACTTTTCAAATTGTTTGCTTGTTATTAAAATTGTGAAAGCATTAAACGCTCATATTTTTGAACAATGATCCAGCATTGGCCAAAATGTAACTTAAATTTCTATTTTAAAAGCAAAATAAGTACACATATGAGATGAGCAACTTCTTGGCGATCACGGTACACAAAATCAATTAAGAGTTTTAATTTTGATTGAAATGAAAAAGTCACATAAAACTCTCAAGTGTATAAATTGAATATTATTTGTGTGTTGCACCGAGAGCGAAAAGTTTACATCATTTCGAAAAGTTTCAAGTTTTTTTAACCTGTGCAATTTTGTTAAAAAAATCTTATTTACATTTGTAATGTAATACACGCTAGCGGCAAAAGGTGAAAGGGGCATTTGCGTAAGCTGTAATACTCCACAAAAACAAACACACAGCAGTGATGCATTATTTACGAAGTTGTGTACTTTTCTTGTGTCAAGAGAAGTACACACACAAAAAAGGGTGAATTAAAGCGCAGCGAATGAATATATTCAACGTTTTGAAGTTTTGAATAGTGAAAGCAATGTTTGAAGCCTCATTTTTAAACAATTTTTTATAATTTTTTAAATCAAAAAATTTTTTTGTTCTAAAAGATTACTTAACTGGAGTGTGTCAATTTCTTTACCGGTTCCGAATTGAAAAATTTAAAATTGAGATAAACTTTTGTTTTTTAACCTTTAAAATGAATTTTAATTGTTTATCGAGGTATAAAATGTCAGCAAAATGAACATTGAATTTAAAAAAAAATGTTTCGTGTCTGATGTATATTGAAAATTCAAGGAAAGTACAAAGTTAAATATTTTACCATATGGTCTTCTTGCGGGTTTTTACATGCGAAATTCTATACTTTAACTCCTATAAGTAAGCAAATTTTATAGAGAGAAAATAGGTAAAAGTTCTATGGCTGCTGGTGATCATTGTTTACTTCAACTTAAAATTGTTTAAAATTTCAATATTATCTCTAAATAGTGATTCTATTTTAAGACATGTTTTTGTAAGGTTTGTTTCGTGCGTAAAATCACAGCAGATAATAAAAACAACAATAAGAGGACTGCAAAAACAAAAAAAAAACAAAATTTTTGTTTGTTTACACACGAATGAGTCGAGACAGACAACAATTATAATCGTTTTCAAAAGGTTTTTTTGTAATTTTTATGTTGCACACGCTAAATATTCATTTTTGAATAGCTTGTATTTGCTTTCACACAAAAGTGAAATTTTGTAAAACTTTATTGACTAGCAAAATTTTGTTATAATCACGCGACATACTTTTCTTAAGTACGTGTTTAGGTTTTTTTGAAGCGAAAGTTTAAGTTTAATGATATGTGAAAAAAAAGATTTTTTTCGAAATGTACCACAAAGGTAAAAAATAAAGAATATTTTTCAAACAAATGATCATTTTAGAAAGCGTAGTAAATACGCTTTAAAATAAAACTCGAAAAAAATTCTTTCCTCTGAGTTGAAAAGAATCAAAAATTTTTAAGAAAGAAAAGATTTAAACTGAGTTTGCGGTCAATAAAAAATGATAACAATGAATCGATGAAGCAACATACAGCAATCGTATAATTTCAATTATTTATTTGGAAATAAAATACAATCGAACATCTAATTTTTTTTCAAAAGCAAAATTATTGCCTCATTCAAACGACTAACTTGAATGGTTTGCTTGTTCAAATGCTAATAATTTTCGGTTTCACGCATCGTTTCACACCTTTAAGAAAATAAAACAATAATTTCGAAGAGATATTATTGTTCGATTTTGCTTGTTATACGTGAAAAATTTTATTTTAGAGAAGAACTGTAAATAAAAATAATTGGGCAGCGAAAATATATCAATTTGAACGCTATAAACAAATGAAAAGTAGAATTGCGGATAAAATGCAAAGCAAAGCCTTAGAGAGGAGTAAAATTTTATTCTAATTAACTTGAAAGGTTTAACATTGGAAATGCGTCTTAAGATGAATTCTTTTCGAGTTCATTTTTATATTTTTATTTTGATTTTAATGAAATAAATTAAAGTTTTTAAATTAATAAAAAAATTGTTTTTATTTTCTTTTAACTTCTTTTGGCTTCTCTCAAACTTTATTTAACTTTAATGATAGAAAATTCTAATGAATTTAATTTGTAAAAACAGATGCCATAAAAAATGTGCCAAAAAATTGCTTGACCTTAAAGTTAAAAAAGTTTTTAAAGCGTAACGATATAAAAAATTAAAAAACAAATAAATTTTTGCATATTAATTAATTTATTTTTAAATTTCACTTTCAACTTGTTTTTAAAATTCATGCGGACATCAATCGATCTGCAAATTTGCGCTTTTTCAGATCTACTCGCAAAAGTTAATCGATTTATGTACCAATCGCTTTTAAAATTAATTTTGTCCATTTTGTGCCTAAGTTTACTTCACTTACCGACAGTCGAACCGAAACGATGTTTGCTTCGCATTGAACAGTCGCATTTAAAAACTTTTTAAAAGTAAAAGCGACTTCTGACGACGGTGAAAATAAAAATGCTGAGCGTGAGAATAACGCGTCTGCTATTCGGACACCGCAAACAAATCGAAAAGTACAAAATTTAGATTAAAGATTTGAAAAGCGATGCAAACCGCGATCGAAACGAACGAAGGCAATGTGAAAAGCGAATACGAGAGCGGCGAACAGCAGGAAGAGCAATTGGAGCAATTACAGCAACAGCAGGACGATCAGCAGCAGCATCAAACGAGTGCTATTGATGAATGCGATTCGTCAAATATCGGCGAAGACGCTTTTCTCAACGACGAGCCATCGATTGAAATCAATTTCGAAGATCGTACAGTGGACAACGGTCATGCGACGAGTAAAAGTGAATTCAACGACGAATCCGATGTGAACGATGAGGAGGACGACGAAGACGACGACGAGGACGATGTGCAAGTCACCATTGGTGATATTAAATCGACAACACCGCCGAGCAGTTCTTACAATTCGTACGCACCCGTTAATTTGAATATCGGAAAACGTGGCCCGGCTTTCGGTCCCGGCGGTCAGGTTACTAACGCTGCTTCTGCTGCGAAAGGCAAAACGAGCGGTTTGGACATCGATGCTGTTGGTTTATACAACGGTGGCTCAATTTATGATCTTAATTTGGATGCTTTAGAAGAGAAACCGTGGCGGAAACCGGGTGCCGATATCACCGATTATTTCAATTATGGTTTCACGGAAGAAACGTGGAAAATTTATTGTGAAAGGCAGAAGAAACTAAGATTAGAATTAGTTGGAGGAGCAGGTCCTTCTGCATCAACGGAGCCGAATGTCGGTGTTACCGTTTCTTCAAAACCATTCGGTAGTCAAACTCCGACAAAAGTGTCTGATTTACCAATACCAGTGGCAAGTGTGAATGAGAATTCAAAGTATTCTGGAATAGGAATGACGAAAAAAGCTGGTCCACCTCCCGGGAGAAAGCCATCTGGAACCATTGATGTGATCGGTGGTGGCACACCAAACACGCCTTCGGTTCTACCAAGTCGAAGACCTCCAGATACAAAAGAAAACTATATACAAGTAATTGGAAATCGTCCTCCAGGTCCTCCTGGACCTGGAATGCCACCTGGCCATCCTCCTTTTGGTATGCCACCACCTCCATTTAGCATGCCACCTCCGCCAGGAATGGAGTTTCCACCGGGAATGCCACCCCCTGGCATGCATCATCCCCCTCTGATGCATAACGGACAGCCGATTCCTTTTCCACCAGGAGTTGATTTCGGTCCTCCTCGTTTTCCTCCTCCTGGAATGCCACCCAATATGAATCAGGATGGCAGCAATTACGAAGGTGATGATGTTAATTACGGAGAAAATGAAGAAAAAAGCAATAGTGAAGGAGGAGGTCAAAGAGATCGAGAAAGAGATAGAGAAAGTAACAGAGATTATCATCACGGTCATCATAATCATCATAGAGGAAGCAGAGGTTACAGTCATTCTCGTGATTACAGAGATGAAAGCTACAGACGTGATCACCATCACTATAGAGAACAATTTGGAGAAAATCACGAAAGATCTCGTGAGCGTGAAAGTAAAGATTATGAAAGTAGTTCGCGAAGACATCGCGATCGCGATCGCGATCGTGACCGTGAGAAAGAAAGAGACCGAGAAAAAGACTCTGAACATCGTGAAAGAGATCGTGAATATCGCGATCGTGATTCGCGCGAAGGATCAAGAAGAAGACATCATGATTACGAAGAAGAAGGACGCTCTCGATCTTCATCCTCTTCGAGACACAAGCACAGTAAGCGCTCGAAGCGAGAAAAAGAAGAGGAAGAAAGCACTGAGAAACATTAGAGAGCAATTCATTCCCAATTTAGTTATATTTCGATTCAAATTTGGATTTATTATGACAACGAATCTTGAAATTAAGGCATCTTTGTGGTTTGTAATTCAAATTAACTTCAAGTTCAATCAAAGCAGCACTTGTTTAAACGCAACGAAGATTCATTTATCATTTCAAATTTAAATTCAATCGATTGTTTAATTATAATTTATACATTCTTTTTAAATGTTGATATCGACTTCTCACTTCTTATTGATTTATTCGATTTTTCCGTTTCGGCGGGCGAATGGCTTGAAAGTTGCTTCGGCGAAGGTGATGTTCCTTTTCCTCCCTTCCAAGTTGATGGCAATGTCGGTGACTGTTTCACTCCGAGTCGAGAAATGATCGTCGATGTAACACTTTCAAAATCTGATACCGATAAAAACGATTTGTTTGAACCTAGTGAAGAAGAACTTTTCTTTACTTCTTCTATCATTTGCGCTTTGTTTTCTAAATTTGCTTTCAAAGCTTCGATGCATTGCCTGTCAACTCTTAACGTTGGACTTAAAATTCTCAATGGTTCAAGCTCGTCGATATTTTCACCACTTTCAATTAAAGTTTTTTTCACCTCTTGCCTTCTTTCGATCGCAGCAATAGCAGAAAAAGTTTTAGGTGCTTCTGGCTTCAAGAGCTTTGAAACAAGTTCACTTTCTTGTTTCATTTCTGGTCTTAGCACTTTTGGTTCTTTATTAATTTTCAACAAACTTTCGCTTAGAATTCGAGCTCTCTTTTGTTTGCCGGTCTCTTTGTCTTTATCTTCAGCGAGTTCCATCATATCTGCAGTTAAACACAATCCTGGCACTTTATACAATCCTGGTTGCTGATACTGTTTCGGCGTTATTTTATCGCCCACAAAAGAAACGTCGAGTCCGTAAGCGGACACTCGAATGAAACTGATTCCATTTCTCTTGAACACATTCACATTCTCGTGCGTTTTATACTCATCTCGAATCATATTTTCAATTTTACGCATTTTGGCTTTGTTCTCTTTCTCTGTCTTGATCACTCCAATCTTTTTCAACTCTTTCAAACACTCGTCTCTTTCTTGTTGAATGAATTCTTTTAAATTTTTTTCAAACAATTTGCGTTTCAATTTGTCAACACTCGTATTAGTCAGATAATCATATAAATGAGTACCAATTACGAGAAGCGCTAAATCCAATGTTAAGATCAATATTTCAGGTATAGCAATGAATGTCCAATAGAAGAAAGTGACTACATTACGACAGCCTGATGTGTGAACACTTTTCGAGTCAAACGAGCACGAGTTTTTCTCTTCCAGATGAGTACAGCAAGAATCGGGCAATTTTTGAAAATTGTTGTAATATTCGATGTATTGGTTCCAGGCGCAGCAGTCAAAATTCTCTTCGACGAAATGGCACCACTTATTGCTTTTTAAACAATCCACGAACAAACTTTGAATGTTTTTGTGTTCAAAGAGGAAATCGATGCCGAAAACAATGACTGTGGTTGTGAGTAGAGTTAGTGCTGCAAATATTTTCATTTTCATCTTTTGGCTAAAGTAAACAGACCAAATGGCCAGTGATGCTTGTGCAATTCGAGCAAATACAAACAATGTGAACAACATAAATGATGCGAGCGAAAGTGGGTTGTTTTTTGAGTTTATTGCAAAAATACGTGCGAAAATTATGAATAAAGCGAGAAAGTAAATGCAGAACACACAGTTTGTTGTGTAGAAAAAAAGTTTTGTGTTCAAATATTCGCGGTACTCAACTTTTGCGCTTTCGGGAGGTTTACGCATCACATACAATAGAAAAGTTTGCTCTTGTTTGCTTTCGCTCATTTTGTAAAATCTCTTTTCAAATATAACATTTAAAAACTTCGATTAACTGTTAGATAAATAAAAATTCTAAATATTTGCAAGTCTCGTCTGAAATGCTCAATTGTTGAGCGCGTTCTAACAACAGCACCACTTTTCACTTTCGCTGCTTTATTTCGCAATCGTACAGTATTACAGTAAAGGCCACAAAAGTCCCCGCGATTTAATCTGATTGGTTAATTTTTGGGAAAAGAAGTGTAATGGAGAATTAGTTTTAACCCCTCTTTTTATGGCGTTTACTGTAAATACGAGAGTCAGTCACTGTGAATATTTGAAAAATTCAATTGAAAATATTTTAAATGGAGTAAAATATTTAATTTTGATCATATAAATGATTTAAAATTATTTTCAATTTAATATTTTGTATTTCAAATCAATGGTCGAGACAGCGTCTAAAGGGACCGACGTGATTAGGAACAGGAACAACACTGTTGTGGTCGAATATTTTGTGTTCAAAATTTATCCATTCTCAATTCCATTTCCATGAATGGAAAATGTCCATTCTCCATCTAATGTGATTTTCTTTGGCAGTATTGTTCGATAAGCTGCCATTGAATTGTCTTGAAATGATGTTATGTTGCTTGGTAAGGTTATAGTAAATGAACGATTCATTTTTAAAAGCACAACAACTTGTTTCATTGTTTGATCTTAAGAGCTCACAAAATATCAGAAACATAAGAAAAATATATACAATAATTGCTGTCAAATAAATTTTTGTATTGTATAATAGCGTTTAAAAATCACTATCATGAAGGTCTTTATATTTATTTTGAAACGAATCCTTATTTTTTATTTGAGGGCTTGATATTATTGCGCCTAAAGCCTCAGTTAATATACTATGCTTTATGTTTTTGTTAAGTTTTCAACATTCCGTTTCATTCTATTATGCTTTTTGTTGAAATTTTTACGATTTTGCAATTTTTTAAAGCTGAAATATCAACAATTTCAAAGCGGGTGAAAATAACCTCTTGTTCGTTTATTTATGAATCATTTTTACTTATATTGTCTTTTGTTCAATCTGTTCAAAAAATCAATGAATTTTTTATCGAATTCACTGAAAATGATCAAAACTTATAATTTTAATTCAACATGAGCAAAGAAAACTTATTTTCATTTTTAAAACATAATCTATTCAATAAAAAAATCAAATTTATTCATAAAGTTTATTGTTACCATGACTTAATTAAAATTTTTTTTGCAAAAACTTAAGCCTTTCAATTTTGTTTTCTATTCAAATGCATCATATTTATGATTTCTTGTAATAATCATAATTTTTAAAAATTTCTTACTGCAACTTCAAAACTATAATTTTTGCGGTTTAAAATGTATTCCTGCAGGTTTAAATCTTTCCCGCTTACTTTTTTAACAAATCTGTCTAGAGAAAATATAAAAGAATTTATTGTAACATTACACAATTAGTTTCATATACTAAAATATTTATTTTTATGATATAGTAAGAAAAATTTATAATAAATATATATTTAAAAAATTTATATAGTTTAAACGAATAAAGTACTAAAGTCATTAGTAGTTTTTGCACTGGCAAAATTTAAATGTATTCTAAAATGTTGTTCAGGAAATAAAATTTGATTCGCTTTCAGTTCTTATAATTAGCGACGAATGTTTAAAACTATACAACCAATCAAATCAAAAGTGGCTGCTTCAATCAGCTTTTGATCGAATCGGTTGAATAATAAATAAGCATTAATTTAACCAAAGCATTAAGCCAACTAAATTGAAAAGTAAATTAACAAAAGAAGTCAATAGTTGAACAATTCCTTTGCAGGTTTACGTCGGTAACCATAAATTTAACGTTCATGAAGTTTATTGCAATCTAGTGAATGTTGCTTTCGTCTATTGCTCATCATATCAGATATAAACGCAATTAAAAGCAGTTGATTCATGATAACGCTCTATCACATCCAATTTGATCCAACGCAACTTATTATCGACCATTTTCAAAACCAGACGCAATGTGTAAAAGTATTAACCATAATTCTTTAGATGCCATCAATGCCTTGAAAATATCGATCTCGTTCGCCTCAAACGATTTGAACAAAATATGCTTCTGCTCATAACCAACTTTTCATCATTTTGTTTCATAAATGACCATGTTAATCCATTTAGAAAATAAAGCTCAAATTAAAACTTTATCGTCGATTGAAATCTTAATACTTTCTCTTTTAAACTAATTTTTTCCAAAATAATACAACTTGGAATTTGATTGGAGTGTGAGCGCAAAAGCATTTGAATCTCGTTGTTCTGCATGAAAGGCAGCAGAGAAAATGTACAAAATTCGCTTAACGATAGCTTTAAGTTTTGTGGTATCGAAAGCATTAGCTCAAATATAAATTCTTCAGCTTTAAATATTTATGTTCAATAACAAATCATATGAATTGTCTCATCTCTGACTAAGTTTGGATAAATTAGAAATTTCATATTTCAAAGCTTAGCTATCTACTACCTGTTCAGATAATAAGTTGCTCCTTTTTTAAGAGGTAATAACTTTTGATCGCTTTTTCATATTCGAGTGGTTCTTTTACCACATTTAAAAACAAATTTTTTCTCTGAATGTTAATTCAGACTCGGAAAAATGTTTGATAATTGATGGAGAGACGCAAGCTAAGGATGCATTTCTCAATTTAAAATAAATTTTATTTTATAAATAAACGACATTAAAAGCGATTAATGTTGAAAAGGCAAATAATTAACTTAATATTGATGAAATCAAAAAACAATCAGAGTGAATGAAAAGGGTTGATGATTGCTCACAACTGTCAGCTTCTTGTCAGAACTATCGTTTAACAAACAAACGATAGCTCGTGAACTATTTTTACAAAACAAAACAAGTCACACTGAAATCAATTATTTGCACACGTTAATTTCACATTTGTAAAGTGAGTTTTGAAAAAATATTTGTGAATTTTTTATAAACAAAATGAA